>CM035101.1:62222746-62428448 GCA_020205505.1 Panax japonicus | reverse complement strand
AAATTTTTTAAGTAAAATTGTTAAAAATTGATATTTATCTTTTCTGTATAAATAATATTTTATTATATTATTATAATATATAATGGTGATATTTTTACAATGAATATGGGATATATGAGTATATGGAGAGGAAGTATTTTTATTGCAAAAGTTTGTTTAACACATATTTTGTGTCGGTGGACCCCATTTCTTGACTGAAATTTGATTATAGCCTGTAAAATCATGCGTTTATGGATTTCGGTCAATTTCTGTTTGGAAAAACTTTCTTCTGAAAATTGTAGAGAATTGAATTTCCTATAAAAAGTCGCGAGATTTGAATTTCTGATAAAAGGGCTATTTATTATGAATTATTTAAGTTCTGAAATTCCGAAATAATTGATTTTTGAAAGTTTTAATTATTTTAATTAAGAAAAATGTTTTTTTGATTTAGTTGACTATTGGTGGCTTATATTTGGATCTAATTTGGTGTGCGTATGATTTTATATATATATATATAATTATATATATATATATATATATAATATTATATTATATTAAATTTTCTGCTTTGGTGTTCTAAGCATTTTCCTATAAATGGGGTGCTTAGGTTAGAATTGAAAATCACACCAAAACTATAGATTTCCTCTCTTTCTCTCTCTATAATATCGAGCGTATTTTAATACTTTGAGTATTGCTATACGGTGCAAGTTCTTTCAGCACTATATCCAGTATTCCAGTCAGAAGTACTATTCTTTGAGGTAAGAGATGTTATTTTATTCGAAAATGATATTTTTCTTCAATATCATTATGCCGAATATTAGTTGGAAATTTTTATCAAATTTGGAACTTTTTCATGTCAGGGTTACTATTCATGAGTTACTATTCACGAGTTACTATTCATGAGTTACTATTCACGATTAATATTCACGAAGCGTGATGATTTTTTTGTGAAATTTCTATCTTTTGAGGTCGGAGTTACTATTCACGTATACGACACTATTCACGAATACGATACTATTCACAAAAAAAAATAAATTTTCTTTTATGTGTCCAAAATTGACTGTTATGATTCCTATCTTTGATTGATTGGATCTATGTTTTGATCTTCATTCTTGAATTTTACTCCAATCTGGTTATTTATGAAGTATTTTTGAACTTGAATTATTTAAAGTACGAATCCATAATACTTGTTCTTTTGTTTCACTAGATTCATTTTCTTTAAAATATTTTCATCATCCTCAGTCCTAAATGATGATATTACTAAATATCTTTGGCCTATAGTGCAAAGATGAATGATTTCTTGATGAATATCTTTGGCTCGTAGTGTAAAGATGAACAAGTGTTGAGATGAACATGACCGACTGATTAATATCTTTGGCCCGTAGTGCAAAGATGAACATGTGTTTAGATGAACATGACCAACTGATTAATATCTTTGGCCTGTAGTGCAAAGATCAATATTTGATTCTAGATATATATTGATTGATGTTACAGGGATAAAATATCGACGATGAACTTTTAAATTCATATATAGAAGATAGTAGTTTGCATTCTCTACTTAACTCTTCTAATGAATTATTATTTTCGCTGCGAAGATTGATTTAAAACTGGTTGTCTATTGTTTCTATTAGATTTTTCCCTGTTGAGGACTAACGATAATTTGTTCTATATTATCTTAGTCATAATGTTTTTTACTGGGCTAGTTGAGCTCACCCTTTTCCTTGTTGTTCCATTTTTCTTCTCAGGAAGCGAGAATGTAGCGAGTACTAGTCGGGGTATGGAATGATGGTTCTAGAAGTGGTTCTAGTAGTCCTCACTATTTTATAAAATAGTGTATTAATAATTATAATGAGGACTTATTTGAGTGTGGATATTGTCTAGATGACAATATTTGTATTTAAACTCACAGTTTTTATGTTGTATTAATAAAGTTGTAGTTGTTTTTGTACCATGTATTTGACGACTCAGTATAGGTGTTGTATACCTATTTTGGGGGCGTCACACTTGAGATAATAATTTCATCAGATGTTCTAGAAATCTTAATTTCTTGTATTATATCAGCAACCCCCAAGTCTTTCATGTCAAAACCTATGTGACAACAAACGTTAGTATGATTTGATAACTTCATTGTTGCTACCCATGATTAACAATATCATACCATAAAAGACAAACAATGCAGTATTCCTTTTGAGTGCTTTTGACAGAAACACATTTGTCACAACTCAATTAATTTTAAATCCATTTGATAACATAACATTATTCAATATTTCCCATGCCATTGTTTTGGTGCTTTGTTTTAATCCTACAAGGATTTAACAAGTTTGCATACTTCTCCTCTCTTGTCCAGGAGCTATGAAACCTTCAGGTTGTTCCATATATATTTCTTCATCTAATTCACCATTTAAGAAGGCAGTCTTTACATCCATTTGATGTATTTCAAGTCTATTGAAAGATGCTATTGCTATTAGCATTCGAATAGATGTAATTCTTGTAACAGGTGAATAAGTGTCGAAATAAGCCAATCCTTCTTTTTGTCTATAGCCTTTAATAACAAGCCTTGCTTTGTATTTATCAATTGAGGCCATCAGCTTTCATCTTCTTTTTGAAGATCCATTTATACCCTAAGGGTTTTGAACCAGGTGGAAGATCCACCAGTTCCCATGTATGATTTTACTTAATGGACTCAATTTCGCTATTTATGTTTCTTTACAATGAGAAGCATCTGGAGAGGATACTGCTTCCTTGTACGTTCGAGGATCGTTTCTAACAAAAATGTTAGAAAATCCAGACCAAAAGACATTGAAGTCCTTGCCCTTTTGCTACGTCTAGGTTCATCCACTACAGACTCTTTGTCTATATTTTCAGGATTATCACTAGTAGCATCCAAAGGTCTTTTGTTTGAATTTGAATTATTATTTCCATTATATGGAAAAATATTCTCAAAAAATGATGCATCTCTTGATTCAATACGTGTATTTGTTAGTTTTTGAGTATATGATGTTTTGATTGATGACCAATTTAAGTGTGCATGGTTCATGATGTATTATTATATTAAATGTGCATGAATTATGGGTTATAATATTATAGGTTATATACATGAGACATGGGTATTGCATGAACTATTATTGCTGATTTTCTTCCCGTTGGTAGTTGGAATATGTTCAAAATCAGTTCAGATTTGAATTAATATTATGGAAGATTTGAATTGGAGGATATCAAGAAAGATTTGGATTGGAGCTTATTAAGGTATGTTGGTATAACAGATATTATGGTCCTTAAGGTATGCTAGGCCAAATTGGATCCTCTGTTTCATCAGTATAGCTCGTGGTTAATAAGTTAATTAAGGAGTGTGTCTTGCTTAGTGGAGCCCACATTAGTTATTGATATTTTGGTATCCTACTTTGAAAAGGAGTCCTACTAAAGCTATCATTCTTATTTATCCCTTTTGCTACTGTCTAACTCAGTTGATTGGGTGTAGAATTTCACTCCTTGATTTCAGCTCTTCAAAATCAAATAACTGGTGCATATCTGCTTATTATCTTTCTGTTGATTCAAGTTGCCGAAATTATGGAGAGGCTACAAACGGGACTGAGAAATCTTAGCCATCTTATGTTATAGTCGTTGCTCTCTTGCAATATATATATATATATATATATATCTCCTCTCTTCGGCTGTTAAGGACACGAACTACCAGCAATCAAATTGAGAGAATACATCAGAGCTTACAAATTGTTTTAGTCTATCCTTATATTCTTATATAGCATATTCTTTTGTTCTTGAAATTGCTTTTCCTTGTAAACCGAAAGTAAGCATAGTTTTTGCTTGAGATTTTCTGTTTTAAGTAGTCTGTTCATAGAAGGCTTCAAGGGTCTCAGAGGTGAGAAGAGGTACAGTGGTGTACATGTTGTAGAGGTGCAAACCAGGGGCATATGTGTCCAATATCAGTGTTGAGGCTTCTTTGTAACAGTAAGTAATTTATGTATTAAGTTTTAAATAGCAATAAAAAGAGTCTCCAATCCTAGTTGGGATTGGACGTGGATTAGGCTACTAGATAGAGGATAGGGGCTGAACCACGTAAAAATCCTGGTGTTTTACGTTTCTGCACTTTTACTTTCTGTTGGCTTAAAGTTTTGTGTTCTATTTTTATACCAGTTTATAAATTCACTAATCCAGACACCAAAACAGATAGGTACAAGCTGTCTGAATTGATCTTATAGCAGAATTTACAAAAAGTTGTCTCTGTCTATCACTTTAAGTATAAACACCTATTCACCCCCCTCTAGGTGTGCGTATTTACTGAATTACAGTTTTAATATGAATATCGTTAATTTCTGATTTATGAACAAGAAAGCGATAAACACTGCTGTTATTTGCATAACCAATGAAAACACAGTCAATTGTTTTTGGTCCTATCTTAACCTTTTAGGTCTAGGAACCATCACTTTTGCTAGACACCCTCACACTCTTAAGTATTTGTAGCAAGGTCTATGACATTTTCATAATTCATAAGGTGTTTTGTGAGTTTTCTTATGAGGCACTTTATTAAGAATATAATTGGCAGAAAGCAAAGCTTCCCCCACAAATTCTGGGGTGCTCCAGAACTGTTTAACATAGCATTAGCATTTCTTTCAATGTTCGATTCTTGCGTTCAGCAATACCGTTAGATTGAGGTGAATAAGGAGCTGTAGTTTGGTGAATAATACCATGAGTAGAGCACATCTCTTCAAATGGTGATTCATATTCACCACCTCTATCGCTTCTTATTGCTTTAATCTTTTTGCTAGGTTGATTTTCAAATTCATTTTTATAAAGTTGAAACTTTTCTACAGCCTCATCTTTGCTTCTTAGCAAATATACTTAACAATATCTCGTGCAATCATCAATAAAGGTTATGAAATATTTTTTCCCACCTCTAATTTACACAAACTTTAAGTCACATATATCAGTGTGAATTAAATTTAGAGGTTCAGATTTTCTTTCAACAGAATGAAAGGGTAATCTTGTCATTTTTGATTCCACGCAAATTTCACATTTATGTTTTAGATTAATATCAAATTTAGGCAAAAACTCTAAATTAATTATTCTACACAAAATATTTTAATTAACATGTCCTAATCTAGCATGCCATATGTTTGAAGATTCTAACAAACTCTGTTTACAACTTCTTTATAGTTGGACAAGATTTATTAAATTCTAATATAATTAATACTTATTTTGACAACCACATGCTACCACAATTAACAATTATTAATTTATTCTTTACTACATTGTACAAGAAAAATTGAACATGATTTTCTATAATACTGTTTAATACAGAAAATTTGTTAACATGCAATGATGCAATCATTTTGCAGAATACTATAATAACATAAAAGTATATATATTAACCTTTTGCATCATTCGTTTTGCATGCACTATAATAATAGTATAATAACATAATAATAACAAATATTATATCACTTTGCATCATTCGTTTATACCATTATACCAATAATAATATTAAAATATTGCATGCACCATGCATATTAAACTTACTGCACTCATTGATTAAAAACCGGAGATACAATAATAGAAAAACTTACTGCACTCGTTAATAGAAAAATTGAGATGCAATATTAACAGTGTTCTTTGTGGCTTTATATTAACATGTAAAACTATGTATAAATATTTCAACAAATTTTGCAGAAATTTATTGAATTAAATTCAGTTTCTTCAAAAACTTGTTTTATAAAACAATTTATTTGTTGAAGTATTTAAACTATAATTTCCGGTTTTAAAAATCTTAATATAAAAATAAATTACAGAATTATATTAAATAAAATTATAATTACAGAACATAAAAATCAATCAACATGTAATAAATATAATATTTCTATAATAAATATAATAACAGAATATTATATATTTAACATGCATAGACAATTGAACGCAAGAAGTATTGCATGCACCATTTACTGCACTCATATATTATATATTAACATATTACCGATATATATATAATATATATACTAACAGTACGAAACTAACTTATACTAACTTGCAGGAAACTTATGTATATTGTATTATACTAACTTATTCTTTGCGAATCAAGTTAGTAAATATATTAATTCCTAACAGTACGAATTATATATATATAATTACTGCACTCAACTTCTTTAAACAAATAACAGAATAAATGATTATAATAATATATTACTACTATTACGGTAATATATTACATTAAATAATATATTTATATATATATATATATCCCATGCATACCAAAACAGTATACCACCGTGATTAAATTAATAGTGAAAAAGGTAGCATAAATGATATTTAATCATGATCACCATGCATAAAAGGTATCATGGAACATAAACAGTATACCCAAATATTTAATCATGATTTTAACATAAATGCCAAACATGCGAATAACAGACTGCTTATAATATTAAGCATAAACATAACACTTTGGTAATTAATACAGCATGCAAGCATAAATGAACAAATGCAGAATAAACAAAACTGTTTTTATACAAACATGTAATTGCACTTAAACGAACTGCACTTAAAAGAATAAACAATGAACATGCAACAATGATAACAGAATATACATACTGTATTTATACAAACATGTAAAAACACTATATTTATATTCAACAAAATTTGCAGAAATTCAATGAACAAATGCAGTTTTTACAAAACAAAAACTTGTTTTATAAAACAATTATCTATTCACATAAAACAATTTTCTGTTCATATAAAACAATACTATAATTATAGAAAATTTATAAATTTGCTTTAAGATTGTTATCTGTAATATATAGTATTATTTAATAATGCATATAAATATAATAATAATAAATTATGCAGAACATAAATAACTTGTAAAATGATGAATATAAATCCGAGTCCTTTGAATTCACAAAGTCTCCTTAAAGCAAATTTATTCTCCCACAGATGCTAAGGGTTAATTGATTAATTGCTTATTAAGATAAAACGGATTTCAATTCTTAATTAGTAGCATTACAAAATTAAGAATTCATCGAACGCAAATTCTATGTTATGTACTCGAACTTTACTATTAATAATAATGATGCATGAAAGTGGTGCATGAATACACTTACCCAGAAAACGGGAAAAGATTTGCAGAACGGGAAAACACTGCAGAACGGTGGGAAGGAACGGAATCTGCAGAAACGGGATTCTTGCAGAAACAGAACGGGAATTGCAGAAGGGAACGGGAATTCTATTGAAGTGCAGAACGGGAAAGGTTACTGCTAAACGGAACGGGAAATTTTCTGCAAAACGGGGAGGGAAAATTTTCTGACGGGACGGAACAGAGAGCGGGAAAATTATCTTTCTCAGAAATACGCCCCACATCATTCATTTATAGAAAAATTCGTGTGTAACCGTCGTCAAAACGACGTAGTATTGTGATGATAAAAAATTTATATCACGAACCCGCCCGTCACGACCACGACCTGACCCGAGTCAATTTTCTCATTCAAATCCCATTTCCAACAACTTTTATCACCTAAAATTATTTCCCAAGAATTTTTTTAATTTTCTAAAAATATTAGAGTAATAAATTACTAAATATTCAAAGACTAGTCGGTTGAATATTCATTTGGTTTTCCATATTAGAATCATAGTTATGTCAAGGGGTTAATTATTATGTGGTATGAATGACTAAACAGAGTCGTTACAAGAAATTCTTAATCATGCAGTAATCAACCTAAAAAGAAACAAAAAAACAATCACATAAAGAAAATGACATATTTAAAGATTGTCATTATTATTATATGATTTACCAACATTCGTTATTTGTTCTACTTTGAAATATGAAGCAGACAGTACTATAAAAAGATTATATGTTGACAAATGAATATTTGAATATATAATTATTACAATGAAATTTCATTTTCAATGTCCCCTCATTCTGCTAGTATTAATTAATTTGTTCGATTATTAAATTAAATAGGTACTTGCATGAATGTTTCTTATTCCCTTTTTTTTGTTGGCCATTAAATCGTTGTACTTTGTTTGAAAAAATCATTAACAGATAAAGCAGTGACCAACAATCACTAGCTAGCTCAAGTGGTACAATACGATTTCCTACCTTATTAATTCTTGCAATCCCAATGTAGCACAATTTACATGGTGAAATTAGGGTTTCATGTCTTTGGTGGTGAAAATGAACCCCTTTCATCCCACAAAAAGTGTTTTATTATATATTTTTTAAAATTAATTCACGAAATCATAAACTTCAAAATTGAAGTGATTGATGTAATTTTGAAAACAAAAGGATTGTAGTTAGTAGTACGTAATTTATAGATTATTTACAATAACTACAATTGTATTAATTATAATCAAATTGAATTAATTATATTAATATTAAATTTTAAAATTTTGTAAACTAAATTTAAAAGTCAAAATAAGACTCTTGGAAAGTATTTGTGTAGTTTTTTAGGCTGATGACTTCCAATATATATGCCTATGAAACATTGAAACATATATAAGGAGGATATGGGATAGCTGAATATGAAAAGAAATACGTCAAGTATGAGCCCACTACTATCCAATGGCATGCCTACTTAGCAAGAGGAAGGAAAAATATAAGAAATCCTTCAATAGTAATAACCCCCTCAATTAATGCCTTCACATTACTGCTTAATGTAGGGTTGGATGAGCAGTGTGGTAAGCATTGTTGCTAATAAAGTTATAAAAAGAAAATTATATGTTTTGTTATAAAATGCAAATAATATTTGGTACTTTTAATATAACTAAAAACAGGTTTATTTTGTCACGATGACCTTTAAGTTAAGGCATCACTTCTCGAAATGGACACTTAATATAATACTTCTTTTGTTTCATAAAAATATAGTTTTGCCTCCTCTAATGATGGCGTCATAAAGAATCAATATAATAATAGAGATCCACTCATTGTTTAATAGTCAAGTACGGGGGCCGGAGCACACAGTTTTGTTTGTATTCCATTCTATTTCACATAAAATTTTATTTATTATTATTTACTCTGTGTTATCTTTTTTCCAAAGTGCCCATTCGGTGTTATTATATGTAGTTTGAAGTCAAACATTTTCTGTAACATCTCAGTTCCACATCCAAAGATAGGAAAAAAATTTATCTTCATATAAGGAAATAAGTTACTACCAATAGTACCTTCAAGTCATGACATTTTGAGAGCCTGTGGTGGGCTAAGATGACCCAAGAATATACTATTGGGTCAGTAGTTTGAGGCCTTATTTTGATGAATTCGATTCGGACTTGGAATTTGACCCGGATTGTTTCATTTTCAATGTCCTAATTCATGTACATAATTTTGTCCCCCATTTCAACAAGAATCTCTTCACTATTCAATGCCTTTTTGCTCTTTAATAAATAATATACGTATAGAAGGATCACAAACCCCTTTGGCACACACAAACCCCTTTGGCTTCTATGACTTTTGATTTATGAATTGCTCAGCAAATTTAGTTAGTCTTACATTCCCATGCATTAAAATGTGATATCCGACCACTGTCAAAACTCGAATCCTACTTTTGGTTGTGGCAAAGAAAGTTAAAGCCATACCACTCAACCAATTAAATGGTTGTTGGTCTTATGTGTTTTAAGTCACAATACACATAAAGCCAAGGGAGGTATTAAAAAATACATGATCACTCTTAGTTATCAGGGATTTTGATATCACTTGGTATAAGAAGTCAGACTTGTTTATAATCAATTTTAATAAGATTTGTTTGGTAATTTACGGCTTAAAACGGTTTATAATTACTTTATATATATATATATATATATATATATATATATATATATATATGAAAATAATCAAAAATATCAATTCAATACTTAGTACTACTATTTGTCAAATCTAATAATCAGAATAATCAAAATTGATAGATACAAATTGAAAATATACTACTCAAATAATTAAATTGTTTAAGCAATCTCAAATATACTACTCCCTCCATTCAAAAATTATAGATACAAATTGATTTTTGAGGTCAAACGATACATATTAAACTTCGATGTAAATTTATTTAATTTTAGTTGATACAATTATTATAATTGTACGTATATAACAAAATTTATTAATCACAAAATTTATTTAATTCTAAACTTTTATGAGTCATACCAATTTTAAAATTTAATATGTTATCATTTGATATCAAAAATTAAATTGTATCACTAATTTTAAAACATACACATAATATATAAATTAAGTATGACACATTTATATTGGAAATGAGAAGTATATATATGTCCACTATGAGTTGTACTAATAACTTTGAAACCACATACATTGAGTTTGGGTGACTATAAGTCTCTAGACAAAAGTTAATTATACCTAAATAATGAGCTCAATAATTTTTAATAATTTTTATTATATTTATAATAAATGATAGCTATACCTTTACACCACAAGTTAATTTGAGCAACTTGGCATTTGTTGATAGTTTAGATTTCTGCTATTAGTAGCCAGGAGCAACAGGGTTGCACTAAGAACATTTTCGGAATATAAATTTCCATTATTAGTAAGTAGAACTTTGTTATCTGAATGTTAAATGTTGTACTGTCTATATTGATCATGCCATAATTAGATGCTTTATTTTTAATTTAATTTAATTAGTTTGAAACTTTAATCAATAAATATCTTTGTCATTTCTTGTGCATAATAATGTCAATGGACCTATGCTAGCTTGTACAATTATTAAGAGATTATCATGATGGTGAGTAGATTATTTTGTAATTAAGAATCTTGATGACAATTACATATAATCATTCTATATATTGGTTGAGTTTAAATAATGAAGTCTTCTTTGTCTACGTGTCTACTTGTAGACCTAATCTTTATGTATATTGAATACGTATAGCAATAATTAAAAAAATAAAATGATCTAGCATGTAGGAAACGGTGGGTGATTATATATATATATATATATATATAGAGTCTGGATCTTAAGCAAGCTCACCCCTTTTTAGCGATGGACCCGACGACGGTTCGGTCATATAACCGTCGTCTATACTTTTAACGACGGACAACATAGAGTCGCTAAAAGTATAAACGACGGTTGTATGACCGAACCGTCGTCGGGTCCGTACTTAAAGGGGGGTGAGCTCGAGTGAGTTGGATAAGGAGTGAGCTTAAGATTTGGACCGTATATATATATATATATATATATATATATATATATATATATATATATATATAGAGAGAGAGAGAGAGAGAGAGAGAGAGAGAGAGAATGGATCTAAAGCATTCCTTTTAAATAGTACTATCTATTAAATAACACTTAATTCTTTATTAAAATTAGGTCGTTTTTGGAGATTCTTTTAAAAAACAAATAGGGTCGCGGGTGATATTTTTGTAAATAAAAAGAAAGCAAGTGGGACCAATCTATTTTAATATTATTTTGTATTTTAAAAGAATCTCCAAAACGATGTAGTTTTAATAAAGTAGTGTTGTTTAAAAGAGAGTGCTATTTAAGAGGAGTGCTTTAGATCTGTTCTGTATATATGGGTCCCGTTCCATAGCATACGTTAGTTGGGGAGCTATTTCAGCTAACAGAGATCTGTGGCCGTCCATTCAATTAATTAAGAGATAAGATTAATTTTGGTCTAGGTCTGGCCGCATCTCTTAGTTCCGGCCAGTGCAACTATGACTATTATGCCCTCATTTTGGTTTTTCAACTGACTGCTAGTAAGACTTGCGGTAAGTTTGAAAAGCCAAAATATTGACTATTAGGCTGAAGATAAAACAGATGAGTAATATATTTAATGTACTCCAATAAGAAAAAAAATATCAAACCTAAATATTGGAGTAGAATAAATTTGATAGTTTGATATCAAAATATCAAATTTAGTGTACTCCAATATTTCTAAGTTCGATATTTTTTTTCCTTATTATTATTATGTTGAGATATTGGAGTACATTAAATATATTACTCATATGTTCCATCTTCAACGTAATAGTTAATATTTTGGATTTTCAAACTGACCGCAAGTCTTATTAGCGGCCAGTTTGAAAAACAAAAATGAGAGCATAATTATAAGACCCCAACTTTTTATGAATAAAGATTTAATTTTCTCTAAATATTATTTTGAATAATAAGGTGTGATTTGATATAATGTTAGAGTTATGGGTGATATATGCAAATTTTGTAAGTAAGCAAGTTGTCATAAAATATTCGTTTGGTTGGGAAATATCTATCTACGACATAATCATTGGCGGACCCCACAACAGAATGACTGTCGGGTATAGAAAGCGACAGAAATAACTTTTTTATAAAAAATAACAAAACTTTTACTGTTAACTGTTGAAATACCCGGTGATAAAACTACAGTAATACGTGTGGTTGCATAGTATCTCTGATTATTGATTCTTACGTAAGAAGTCACTTAGTTTCATTCAATAATTGCCATAGTAATTGTTGCATAGTATCTCATATTATTGATTTAATTATTATCACATTATCATCTGCACAATATTTTATATTATTAAATCAATAATTGAGACGACACAATTATTCATATTATTATTTGCGTTAACAATGTCTAAAGAGTTCTGGCGAGGAAAGGGAATAAGTTATTTAATTGCGCGCCAATAAAGATAAATCCTTATCAGAAAGCCCCCTTGTAAGACCCCAACTTTTTATAAATAAAATCGAATTTTCTCTCATTATTATTTTGAATAATAAGGTGTTAATTTAATATAATGCTTTGGTTATGGGTGAAATATGCAAATTTTGCAAAATAAGCAAGTGGTTATAAAATATTTATTGTTGTCGGGGAATATTCGTTTGGTCGTGAAATATTCTTGCTGTCGGGGAATAATCGTACGACGGCGCAGCCATTTGTGGGCCTTATAATGGAAAATGGTCGAATGAAGAAAACGACAAGTTTAAGTTTTTACAAATAACGACGTAGTTGTTACCGTTAACGCTGTTGGAATACCCGGTGGTTAAAATACAGTAATACGCGTGGTTGCACAGTAGCACACGGTATTGCACAATATTTTTGAATTATTGATTCTTACGTAAGAATGCACTTCTCAATAATTGTCACAGTAATTATTTTTCAATATTTTATTTTATTGATTCAATAATTGCTACGTTGATATTTTATATTATTATTTTTTCAATAATTGTCACGGCATAGTATTTCCCATTATCAGATCAATAATTCATATTATTTGAATAATATTATTAGATAACATTATTGACAATGTCTAAGGAAGTTCTGTCTAGAAAAGGGGTTTGGTCACCTAATTGCGCTCTAGTAAGGAGAAATTCTTATCGAAAAGCCCCCTCTTTCCTGGGAACGACCTGATTGTCATATTGTGATTTTATAATATTATTTGTGAATAATTAATTATTAATTTATATGATAAGAAAATATTTATTTTATGTGGATATAAATGAAGGAATTAAAGTTGAGGTGTTTTATCAGTATTTTGTCGGAATGTAGGTATTAAAAATCATCTGTATGTGGATTTCAAACATTTTCTGATTGGAATTTGGAAAAAAATTTCTTCTACAAAGTTGTAGAGAATTAAATTTTCTATAGAAATGACTAGGGGCGATAGCCGATCCAAGTATTTCGGTACTCGACTCGAGATCGGCTCGAAAATATGATTCAAAGCTCGAATTCGAAGTTGATCCCAGTCGAATCTGATCCATACTCGTTTTCTGTTTAATGATACACGAGTCGAACTCGAGCATACCAGTGTTCGCTCATATTAAGGTTCGAGTATTTCATTTTTTGTCAAACCATACTCGATACCTGCTCGATGGATCTTATTCAAATATTGGTCTGATCCATGCTAGTAAGCTAAATATGTGATATTTGTATCAATCTTTATAATTTATAAAGTGTAGTATGAAATTGTGTAAACTTGTACTTGAATAAATCAATGAATTAAATGTCAATTTATATTACATTCTTTATAATTTCAATACATAAATAAAAGTGAAAAAGTTTTTTATATAAATAATAGTTAAGTAACCAATTTAGTACGTAGTGGTTCATTTTAAGTGAAATAGTTCATATTCGAAACTCAATTTGAAGGCTCATGAGTAACTCGCTTTGTAAACAAGTCGAGTACTTACGAGCCGAGTGGGTCCGAGTAATGATCCGAGTCGAATCTGGTGCAAAAATATAAATCCCATATCGAATCCGATTCGAATTCTATCTCAATTTTTTCGAGTCGAGCTGAATCTGAGCATAAAGGTGTTCGTTGAGATTCAACTCGTTTGCACCCTTAGAAAGGACATAGAATTCGTATTTTACTGATAAAAGGGCTATTTTTTTTATGAAATATTAAAGTTTTGGAAAAAATGTTTTTTTATAAAAAAAAATTGGGTGGGCCCCACTCTTGTATTTTGTGGGAAAAATGCTGAACTTAAGTGTGGTGTTCTGCAACATGGGAATTATTTTTCCAAATTGGCATGCCATCCATTCATTTGGTCAATTGCGGCGTTCTAGCATTTTTCTATAAATAGGGTGCTTAGTTAGAATTGAAAATCACACCAGAATCATAAGTTTTCTCTCTATATATATTATCGAGCGTATTTTTGTGAGTATTTAGATACTTTGAGAGTTGCTATTCAGTGCAAGTTTTCTTCAATATTATATTCGATATTCCAGTCAGAAGTACTATTCTTTTGAGGTAAGAGATGTTATTTTCTTCGTAAATAATGTTATTTTGTTCAATTTCATTATGCTAAAATATTGATATGAATTTTATTGTGAAATTTTTACCTTTTTATGTCAAGGTTACTATTCACGTATAAGACATTATTCACAAATACGGTACTATTCACGAGTACTATTCACGAAGTATGAATTTTCTTGTGGAATTTCTATCTTTTCGTGTCGGGATTACTATTCACGTATACGACACCATTCGCGTATACAACACTATTCATGAATACAACACTATTCATAGAAAAAAATTAAAATTTTCTTTTTTTTGTCTAAAATATCTATTATGGTTACTATCTTTTTGATTGTATCCATGTTTTGATCTTCATTCTTGAATTTCATTCCACTATGGTTTATTATGGAGTATTTTTGAACTTAGATTATCTAAATTACAAATCCCTAATCTTTGTCCTTTTATCTCACTGGATTCGTTTCTTTAAAATATTTTTCATCATCCTCAATCCTAAATGATGATATAACTGAATATCTTTGGCCTGTAGTGCAAAGATGAATGATTACCTGATGAATATCTTTGACCCGTAGTGCAAAGATGAACAGGTGTTGAGATGAATATGACCAACTGGTGATACAAATGAATTTCTTTGCCCCGTAGTGCAAAGATGAATATTTGATTCAAGATGTATATTGATTGATGTTACAGGGATAAATATATTGATGATGGACTTTTAAATTCATAGATGATAGTAGATTCCATTCTCTACTTAACTCTTTTAATGAATTGTTATTTTCGCTGTGAATATTGATCTAAAACTTGTCGTCCATTATATTTTATCTGATTTGTTAAAGGCTAACGATAATTTATTGTTCATTATCTTAGTCATAATATTCTTTACTAGGCTAGTTAAGCTCATCCTTTTCCTTTTTGTTCCATTTTTCTTCTCAAGAGGCGAGAATATAGCGGGAACTAGTCGGGGTATGGAATGATGGTTCTAGAAAGTTATTTTAACAGTCCTCACTGTTTTTATAAAATAGTGTATCAATAATTGTAATGAGGACTTATTTGAGTTTGAATACTTTCTAAAAGATAATATTTGTATTTAAACTCACAGTATATGTGTTGTCGTATTTTGCACGACAATAGTAATAATGAAGTTGTAGTTATTTCTGTACCATATATTTGGCGACTCAGAATGGGTGATGTATACCTATTTTGGGGGCGTCACACCCCTCTTTCCTGTGAATGATATGGTTGTCAATATTGTGAGTTATAATATTAATGTTGAATAATTGTTGAAAGATTAAAAATATGTTGATTAAAGATAAGTGATTTCTGGTAAATATTTATTCAATTTTTGATATAAATAGAGGGGTTGTCATGAAGTATTTTTTGTAAGTTTGGCTTATTACATGGACACCCACTTACTCATTTTTCAAAATCGCCAGTAGAAAGTTGTCTCAGTTTTGTTTTATTATTATTATAATAGTAATAAAACAGAATTTTTTTATATAAAACATAATAATTTTTATATTATATATATATTTTTTTGTTTTATTAGATTATAATTAGAATATATTATATTTTATATAAAGTTTTTATTTTATTATAATATTTTATTGCACAATAATGAATAGTAAAAATCAGATTCTCACCCGTGAAATCGTTCAAAATTTTACTATTCATCCGTGATTAAATAGTGCCCTGTTATTCTCATATAAATATGATGCTTAGTTAAGAAATGAAAAGTACACCAGAATCATAGAATTCTTTTTCTATAATATTGCGCGTATTTCTTTCTAGTATAAGTATATTTTTAGTGTAACTAATAGTGAAAGATTTTCTCAAAAATATCTCCGCTATACCAATCTGATTTACTCTCCTACTAAGGTAAGGGATATTATTTTCGTTCAATATTCGTAAAGAATATTATTTTCTTCCATACTCTATAGTATGTAAGTGATATTATTTCGTTTCATATTCCTAAATCTACACTTATTTTGATATGTATTGCTTCTATAATCCCTGCAATTAGTAGAGTATCCTTGAATTTTGTGCTTCATCTAGTATCGTTTCATTGAAATATTGGTATGAACTTTCTTATTAAATTTTAATATTTTCATTCGGGGTACTATTCACTCGGGATACTATTCACGATAAAATTGGTTTATTTTTAGTCCAAATTATTTTTGATACATGAATATCTTTCTTGAATTTTACTCCATAAATAGTTATCATGTTGACAATTTGGATATTCTTGAACTCTGGATAAATTGAATTATAAATCTCTAAAATTTATCATTGATCTCACTTGATTAATTCCTTATATCATTGTTATTATCCTCATGCTTATATTGTGTGAAAGTCATCTTTGACCCGTAGTGCATATATGGACAGTTGATTGGTATGATTATGACCAGGAATCACTACAACAAAAAGGGTTATTTCCGACGGAATATTTCGTCGGTCATAAGCATATTCCGTCGTGTTTAACCTTATTTCTGACGGAATATTCGGTCGAAAATTCGGTCGTATATAAGCAAGTCGAAATTAAGTCCATCGATCTTTCGGCCGGGGATACTTAACATCGACGGACTTATCCTCGACTGAATATTCAGTTGGGGTTAATATATTTCCGACTGAAAACCTTCGGTCGAGGATATTCAGTCGATGATAACCATAACATGTGGCAGCGTGACAAAATTTGCAGATTCCTTAAAATCGACGGAATTCCATCGAGCGTATCATTATTTCGTCGAGAATAGATGTGACACGTGTCACATGATCAAAATGGGAAGGACTTATTTCCGACGGAAATCCGTCGAGAATAGTACTATTCTGTCGAGAATAGTGTTTTTTTTAATATTTTATTTGTTTTTACAATATCCAGGGATTTAACCCACATCTTGTACATGTACATGTATTCCCAACAGCACATACACATACATAAGCTAACAATATGACCAATAACATTAATTACTATTACCAAGGCCGAAAATATGTCAAAAACCAACTAAATGAGAAGTAAAAAGGTCAAAAACATCCCAGTAAGCTAAATTAAACTACAATGTCAAACCTCAACAAAGTAATGTAAACTACAATACATCAAAAATAATGTAAACTACAAAATAATATAACTCAGAATGTAAACTAAGTCAAAAATAATGTAAACTACAAACGAATGTAAACTAAGTAAAACTAGTAGAGCCCTGGTATGAGGAGGATCATCGGCGGGCGTCGACGCTGCTCTGGAGTATGAAAATCGCCACCATCATCATCCCGCTCGTCAGTCCACTCGTCACCCTATTGATACAATATAATGTAACTCATTAGTCAAAATATAAGATTCAGTTAAAGATAACTAAATAAAAATTAAATTACATGCATAATATATATTTGAATTTAAAACGAATTGTAAGACCCCAACTTTTATGAATAAAGAATAATTTTCTCGAAATATATTTTTGAATATTATGGTATGGATTTGATATAATAGTTGTGGGTAATATTTACAAATTTTGCAAAGTAAGCAAGTGGTTATATAATATTCGATTGGTTGGGGAATATTCGTTTTAATAGGGAATATTCGTACGATGGCACAATCTTTAGTGGACCCCACAACGGAAGTATTTTCGTAGTTAGAAAACGACAGAATTATCTTTTATAAAAATAACGGCGAAAGTGTTACCGTTAAAACTGTTGAACTACCCGGTAGTAAAAGTACAGTAATATGCGTGGTTGCATAGTAGCACACGGTATTGATTATTGATGCTTCCATAAGAAGTCACTCAGTTATACTCAATTATTGCTATAGTAATTGATGAATCATATCTCTCATATTATTGATTCAATTATTGTCACAGTATCATCTGCATAATATTCATTATTATTAAATCAATAATTGAGACAACAAAGTTATTCATATTATTATTTGCAATATTGACAATGTCTAGAAGTTCTGTCAATGAGAGGTTTAGTCACCTAATTGCGCGCCAATAAGGAGAAATCCTTATCGGAAAGCCCCCTCTTTCCTTGGAATGACCTGGCTGTTAAATATTGTGAGTTATAATATTAATGATGAATAATTTGTGTTGATTAAAGATGAAATTAATAGTTCCATTGTGTTGGGATTATTAGTGTTAGTGGAAATCAACATTTATTTCGATAATAATTGATGTCTGGAGGTTATATTGACCAATCGGGTAATTAATCGGATAAATGAGCAATTAATTGCTATTATTTCACATGTTTATAACTATTTGTTCACATGTGTGTACTATTTATTCACATTCATGTACTATTAGGGGGGGTGGTGCAAGATTGATAATACTTGCATGACAAAATTAAAAATAGAGGTATAGTTGAAGGTACTATACTGTAATTAGTTTTTTCACATGATTATACTATTAAGTCACATGAATGAACTATTAATTCATATTATTTACTATTAGGGGAGGTGGTTCAAGTTTGATAATACTTGCAGGACTAAATTAAAAATAAAGAAAAAGAGGAAGGTAATTATATTGTAATATTTCGAGCCCCAAAACGTGCAATTATCGAAACTATATTTTTCTATAAATAGAAGTTCATTCTTCCTTCATTTTTCACCAATTCACAAAAGCTTTAGAGCAATTATTATAGAGAGAAATTATAGAGAGAAAGAAGAAGAGAAGTCTGCTACCTCACTATTCCAGCATCCAGTTTTTCTAAGGTAAGGGGTATTATTCTTTCTTATTCATGAAGAGAGTTATTTTCTTTCAATACTCGTAAGGGTTGTTATTCCATTCTTTATTATTATGTTGGAATAACCTGTCTATTCGAAGTATCTCATACATGGTGAAATTCTTCTGTTATTCTATTCTTTATTATTTTGTTGGAATAACCTGTCTGTGCGGTCTATCGCATGCTGGGTGAATTTTGTTGTTATTCCATTCTTTATTATTTTGTTGGTACATCCTGTCTATGCAGATTACGCATGACCTGGTTCCATTCTTTATTATTCTTTTGGAACATCCTGTCTGTGCGAATTACGCAAGACCTGGTTCCATTTTTTATTATTCTGGTGGAATAACCTGTCTGTGCGGATTACGCACGCCTGGTGAATTCTTCTATTACTCCATTCTTTATTATTTTGTTGGAATAATCTGTCTACGTGGATTACCGCATAGCGGCAAAAATCCATTTGTGGTTTCATATATTCTATTATACTCAGTTGATTAAAGTTTTGGCTTCTATACTCCATGAAATTAGTGGAATATCCTTGATATTTACGCTTCATCCAGTATCTTTTTATGGAAATATTCTTCTGAGCATTCTTAAATTTTACTCCACAAAACAGTATCATGTTGACAATTTGGACGTTATTGATTTCTGGATAAATTAAATTATAAATCTTTAAAAATTTATCCATGAACTTGTTTTATTGAATTCTTATATCATTGTCATCATCCTCATGTTTATAATATGTTGAAAGTCATCTGTGGCCTGCAGTGCATAGATGGACTTGGTGTGATTATGACTAGGGATTATTCGGTATAATCATGACCATAATGTTACAAATGATGTGGTAAAAGTCCTCATTGGCCGTAGTGCATTGATGGACAGTTGTTGGCATGATCATGACCATTGATGAATACACGAATATCCTTGGCCTGTAGTGCATGGATAATTTGTGGTCGTGATACTAATGAATATCCTTGGCCGTAGTGCATGAATGATGTGGTTTATTTATTTATTTATTAAGTTGAGTCTCAGCGATAAAAGTGATGAAAACCCGTTTTAAATCATAGAAGATAGTAGATTTTATTCTCTACTTGACTCTTCTAATGGATTGTTTGTTCCACTGCAGTTAAACTTGATGTTTATTATATTTTATCAGTTTAACACTGTAAAAGGCTAATTATAATTTATTCTGCATTATCTTAGTCATAATATTTCTTACTGGGCTAGTTGAGCTCACCCTTTCTTTCACTGTTGTCTTCAGGAAATGAGAACGTAGCCGGGACTAGTCGGGGAACGAAGTGATGGTCCAGATGATAGCATTAGTAGTCCTCACTATTCTGTTAAATAGTGTGACAATAAATATAATGAGGACTCCATTGAGTGTGGATATTGTCTAGATGACAATATTCTTATTAAAACTCTTAGATTATGTTTTGTCGTATTTTACACGACTGTTGTATAATTAAGTTGTATTTAAATTTTGTACCATGTATTTAGCGACTTAAGATGGGTGATGTATACCTATTTTGGGGGCGTCACAGTTGGTATCAAAGCTTAGGGATATGATTCCTGGCTGAGATGTGAGACAAGAACTAGGAGGAGAGAGACGGGGAATTCCTTCGCTAGTATGACCTACCTAAGTTTATTTGGTCGGTCAGAGTATAGGGATAATATGTGACATGTCAATTAACCCTTGTTTTGTGGCAGTATTTGAAAATGACATTCGAGAATGTTGAGAATAGTAATGGAGCACAGGAGACCGTTGAGTCTCCACAGATCAATAAGCATGATAATGTGCATCAGGAAGGCGACAATCCTCATGCAAACAACAACACTGACCAAATGATGAACGATGGAATGTTCAAAGGCTTTATGTAATTTATGAAACATCAGGCGAGAGCGTCTCCTGTCCAAAATGTAGGTGGAAACACTGGAAACTCTCGGACGGTCACCGCTAAACAGTTCAAGGAGCTGAGACCACCGGAGTGTATTGGAGAGCCAAAACCACTTAAGGTGGAAGCGTGGATAAAGCAGATCATCAAGATATTTGATGTTTTGGGATGCTCCGTGGAGCAAAAGGTTCCATTTGCCACCTTTATGTTGCGAGGAGAGGCAGTTTACTGGTAGGAATCGGTAAAGCGTACTAAACCTGCTGCACTGAAGATGTCTTGGGAGAAGTTCCAAGAACTATTCAATGATAAGTAATTTCCCGAAAGTATTCGTCATATGAAAGTGGTAGAGTTCATCAAGTTGGAGAAGAACAATATGACTGTGTCACAGTACGAAGCTAATTTAGTTGAGTTGTCCCAATTTTGCGTCTCACTTGGTTGATAATGAGGAGAGAATAATGCGGATATTTCTAAGAGGTTTGAAACCCGAGATACGTCAATACTTAATTTCTCACAAACTATGTTTGTATTCGGATATTGTTAATAGGGCTCAGTTATTGGAGCGCGATAACGAGTCAACTCAACCAAGAAAAAGTAGCCGACAAAATGATAATACCAGTGGTAGCAGTCATCGAAGCGGTGACAACAAACATGGAGGGAATAAACATGCTAGAAATGGTAATTACTAAGGTCGTAATCATGGCCAAGATAGTAAAAATGGACATTTCAAGAAAAGGAGATTCAACAATGATAGAAAGACGTCAGCACCAACACCCGTTGTTAAGGAAGGAGAACGACCACATATCATATGCTTCAAATGCGGAGGGGAGGGACATATCCGTCCAAACTGCGCGATGCAGTCTAAAGCGTGTTATAATTTTGGAAAGAATGTCACCTAGCCCAATTTTGTCGTGCACCAAAGACAAGTCCAGCTGGGATGGAGACACCAAAGGCCGTCCCAGAAAAGTAAAGGCCGATAGTTCAAGGGAGAGCGTTTGTCGTAACCTCCCATAAAGCAAGGGACCCGAACAAAGTCATCACGGGTAAGCTTATCATAAACTCTAGCGAAGTCTATACCTTATTTGATACCGGTTCTACCCATTCTTTTATTTTTCCTACTTGCGCTCAACGTTTAAATTTTACTTTAGACTTTGACTTATCGGTTGAAACTCCGTTGGGAGAAACCTTCATTACATCCACTGTTTATAAGCCTTGTTTGATTCAAATCGGTAACCGCACGTTACCTGTCAATCTTATTTCTTTAAAAATACTTGCATTTGTCGTGATTCTAGGGATTGATTGGTTAACTACTCATCATGATAAAATTGATTATTTTCGTAACGTTGTTTGTGACGCCCCCAAAATAGGTATACAACACCCATTCTGAGTCGCCAAATACATGGTACAGAAATAACTACAACTTCATTAATACATTTGTCGTGCAAAATACGACAACACATAAACTGTGAGTTTAAATACAAATATTGTCTTCTAGACAATATCCACACTCAAATAAGTCCTCATTATAATTATTGATACACTATTTTACAAAATAGTGAGGACTACTAAAACAACTGTCTTGAACCATCACTTCACACCCCGACTAGTTCCCGCTATATTCTCGTCTCTTGAGAAGAAAAATGGAACAAAAAGGAAAAGGGTGAGCTCAACTAGCCCAATAAAAGAATATTATGATTAAAATAATGTACAACAAATTATCCTTAGTCTTCAACATGGAAAAATCAGATAGAATACAATAGACAACAAGTTTTAGATCAACAACTGCAGCGGAAACAACAATTCATTAGAAGAGTTAAGTAAAGAATGAAATATACTATCATCTATGAATTTAAAAGTCCATCATCGATATTTTATCCATGTAACATCAATCAATATACCTCATAAATCAAATATTCATCTTTGCACTACATGCCAAAGATATTCACCAGTTAGTCATATTCATCTAAACACATGTTCATCTTTGCACAATGGGCCAAAGATATTCATCATAAAATCATTCATCTTTGCACTACGAGCCAAATATATTCAGTTATATCATCATTTAGGACTGAGGATGATGAAAAAATATTTTAAAGAAAACGAATCCAGTGAAACAAAAGAATAAATAATAAGGATTCGTACTTTACAAAATCTAAGTTCAAAAATACTTCATAAGTAATCAGAGTGGAGTAAAATTCAAGAATGAAGACCAAAACATAGATCTAATCAAAGATAATATCCAGAATAGATATTTTGGACAAAAAGAAGAATTTTCATTTTTCGGTGAATAGTGCCGTATACGTGAATAATAACTCCGACACAAAAAGATAGAAATTTCACAAAAAAACATCATCACATTTCATGAATAGTACTCGTGAATAGTAACTCGTGAATAGTAACTCGTGAATAGTAACTCGTGACATGAAAAAGTTCCAAATTTGATAAAAAGTTCCAACCAATATTTCGGCATAATGATATTGAAGAAATAATATCATTTGAGAAGAAAATAACATCCCTTACCTCAGAAAGAATAGAACTTCTGACTGGAATACTGAATATAGTGTTGAAAGAACTTGCACCGTATAGCAATACTCAAAGTACTAAAATACTCACAAAAAAACGCTCGATATTATAGAGAGAGAAAGAGAGAGAAGATTTCAGTTTCTGGTGTGATTTTCAATTCTAACCTAAATACCCTATTTATAGGAAATTGCTTAGAACACCAAAGCAGAAAATTTAATATAATAATATTATATAAATAAAATTTTATACGCCAATCTTAGACTTCTGAATTCAGCAACTTAGCATGTGATTAATAAGGCTCACAACATATAAAAAACGTTTTTTATTAAAAAAATATTTAAAACTTCAAAAATTAATTATTTCGGAGCTTCGGAACTTCAATAATTCATAATAAATAGCCCTTTATCAGAAAATTCGAATCTCACAATTTTTTATAAGAAATTCAATTCTCTACAACTTTGCAGAAGAAAGTTTTTCCAAATTCCAAACAAAAATTGACCGAAATCCACACACGGATGATTTTACAGGCTATAATCAAATTTCAGTCAAGAAATGGGGTCCACCGACACACAAAACATGTGTTAATCATTTAATACAACAAAAATACTCTTCCTTCTCATATACTCATATATTTCACATTCATTGCAAAAATATCATCATTATTCTATTATAATAATATAATAAAATATTATTTTATCAGAAAAGATAAAATATCAATTTTTAACAATTGTCACTTTAAAAAGTTTTTCTCCATCTATATCCACATAAAATCAATTTTTTCCTCATCGTATAAATCAATAATTAATTATTCATAAATAATATTACAGAATCACAGTACTGGCAACCAGACCATTCCCAGGAAAGAGGGGGCTTTCCAATAAGAATTTCTCCTTACTGGTGCGCAATTAGGTGACCAAACCTCTCTTTAGACAGAACTTTCTAGACATTGCCAAAAATGTTTTCTAATAATATTATTCAGATAATATAAATTATTGCTTCGATAATGGAAAATACTGTGTAGTGACAATTATTGAAACAACAGTTATATAAAAATCAACGAAGCAATTATTGAATCAATAAAATAAAATACTGAACAGTAATTACTGTAACAATTATTGAGTAGTGCCTTCTTACGTAAGAATCAATAATTGGTGCAATACCGTGTGCTACTGTGCAACAACGCGTATTATTGTGTTTTAACCACCTGATATTCTAACAGTATTAACAGTAACAACTACGCCATTATTTATAAATAACTCATACTTGTCGTTTTCTTCATCCAATTGCTTTCCGTTATGGGGCCCACACAAGGCTGCGCTGTCGTACGAATATTCCCCGACAGCAAGAATATTCCACGACTAAACGAATATTCTCCGACAATAATGAGTATTTTATAACCACTTGCTTATTTAAAAATATTTGCGCATTTTACCCATAACTAACAACATTAATCAATTCAAACCTTACTATTTCAAAATAATAAATAGAGAAAATTAAATCTTCATTTATAAAAAGTTGGGGCCTTACAACCTCCCCTCCTTATAAATTTTCATCCTCGAAATTGACATGCGTAGGACATGCTCCTTCCCATCTAAGATCTTGACTGGTACCTCCTCGTACATTAAATCTTCTGCTATCTCGTCTGGTTCTAATTCAATAATGTGGTTCGGGTCGTCCACATATTTAAGTAACATCGATACGTAAAAACGTTATGAACACGCATTATACTTGGCGGTAAAATGTGTTTATAGGCCACAGTTCCTATTCGATCGATGATTTCAAATGGACTAATAAATCCAAGGTTTGAGCTTTCCTCACATCGCCGATTCTCGCTTTTGGAATAACGACTTCTTGCATCTTCTTCTTCATATTCATCAACTCCAAGTCTGTAGCTTGGGCAGCTTTAAATTTATTGATTAAGATCGATTCTAATCGTATATTCATTATCTTCACGCAGGTTATTGGAATATTTAACTCTATCTCCATCTTCTGTAAGTCATACGAAATGGGTCTTTGTGTTAACAATATCGCACTCGTATACGATCTTTTACTCAACGCGTCAGCTACTATGTTCGTTTTTTTTCAGGATGGTATTGAATGGTATGGTCGTAATCTTTCAACAGCTCGAGCCAACGTCGGTGCCGCATGTTGAGTTCTTGGAAGCTCTTTTCATATTCCTCGCTCTATTCGAATTGTGTATCTCTACGAGTCAGCTGAGTTAATGGAGTAGCGATTCGAGAAAATCTTTCCACGAGTCTCCGATAATAACCAACTAAGCCTAGAAAGCTACGTATTACGATTACTGACTTAGGTTGCTCTCAACTATGACTCATATCCCAATCTTGGATAGCACGTCACAATGGTACCTATCAGTTTACTATCACACAAATATGGCATCCCCTACGGAGAGTCTGGCTTCGGTGTATTCGACAAAGGAAGTCACCAGATAAAGGCTCGGGGTACAAACCTCTACAGTTAAATTTTTAACTCCTGAAGTTCAATAGGAGCCATGAGTTTTTAGAAATGGGTTTTGTACCGGGTTCAAAGTCGATACAAAATTCAATATCACACTTTGGGAGTAAGCCAAAAATTTCTTTAGGAAATACGTCAGGAAATTTACTAACAACAAAAATATCATTTAAATCTGACGTATTTTTGTTCAAGTCCATGACATGGGCTAAGAAAAATTGACATCCGTTTTTCAATAAATGAATAACTTTATGGCTTGATATGAAAGTGTTTGACTTCAATGGTTTGGTTGCTTGAATTCGAATAACAGGTTGCTTAGGAATATGAAAACTAACAACCTTACGAAAACAATCAATTTTGGCATGATAAGTAGTTAATCAATCAATCCCCAAGATCACATCAAAAGTAAGTATTTTTTTTAAAGAAACAAAGTCAACAGGTAATGTGATTGTTCCAACTTGGATCAAACAAGATTTATAAACAGCAGATGTAATGAAAGTTTCTCCTAATGGAGTTTCAAAAAATAAGTCAAAGTCTAATTTTCTCCAGAGTCAAGTTTAAACGTTGAGTATAAGCAGCAGAGATAAATGAATGGGTAGAACCGGTATCTAATAAGGTATAACTTTGGAAAAATTTATAATTAACTAACGCGTGCTAACTTCGTTCGGGTTACTCGCTTTTTGAGAAGTCACAAAAAAATCTCTTCCAAGAACCGATGACTTTGACTTGTCCGGGACAGCCTTTGGAGTCACCATCTCCGTTGGACTGGGTTTCGCTACCGTACAATCTCGAGCGATATGACTTTCTTTTCCATAATTAAAATATACCTTGGAAGGTTGTGAACAGTTTGGACTTATGTGTCCCTCTTCTCCGCATCTGTAGCATCTAACTGACGGTCTTTCTCCTCCTCTAAAATTCGTTACTGGTGCTGCTGCCGACATCTTCCCGTCATCGTTAAATCTTCTCTTCTTGAAATTTCCACTTGAGTTATTTCTTCTATTATCTTGGCCACGATTACCACCGAAGTGGTTACCATTTCTAGCATGATAATTTCCTCCACGATTGTTATCATTGTTCCAATGACCGTTACCACTGGTACGATTATCATGGAGTTGTTGGTCATTATTCTTCAGTTGAGCCGACTCATTATCGCGCTCCAATAACTGAGCCCTATTTACAACATCTAAATATAAACAAAGTTTATGAGTAATGAGGTATTGAAGTATTTTGGGTTTCAAACCTCGCAGAAACATTCACGTCTTCTCTCCTCATTATCAACCAAATGGGATGCAAATCGAGACAACTCGACAAACTTAGCTTCGTACTACGACACGTTCATATTTTTTTGCTCCAGCTTGATGAACTCTACCACCTTCATATGACGAATACTTTTGGGAAAGTACTTGTCGTTGAACAATTCTTGGAACTTCTCCCAAGACATCTTCAGTGCGGTAGGCTGAGTACGCTTTATTGATTCCCACCAATAATCTGCCTCTCCTTGTAACATGAAAGTGGCGAAAGGAACCTTTTGCTCCTCTAAGCATCCCTAGACATCAAATATTTTAGTTATTTGCTTTATCCACGTCTCTGCCGTAAGTGGTTCTGGCTTTACCAAAAACTCCGGCGGTCCTAAATCCTTGAACTGCTTAGCGGTGACCATCCGTGAGTTACCAGTGTTTTCGCCTGCATTTTGAACAGTAGTCTCTCTCGTTTGGTTTTGTATGAATTCTAGAAAGTTCTTAAACATACCATCGTTCGTCATCTGCTCAGTGGTGTTGTTCACAGGAGGAACATTGCCAGCCCGTTGCACATTCTCCCCGTTAGTGAGTACAGGTGTCTCCACGGTCTCATTTACTCCGCTGTTAACATTCTCAGTTGACATTCTTAAATACTACCATAAAACAAGGGTTAATTAAACAAATTAACAAATCACATAATACCCCTATATTATGACCGACCAACAAATAAGCTTAGGTAGGACACACTAGCGAAGGATTTACTCGTCTCTCTCCTCCTAGTTCTATTCCCCGATCTCCGCCAGAGATTATATCCCTAAGATCTGATACCAACTGTGACGCCCCCAAAATAGGTATACAACACCCATTCTGAGTCGCCAAATACATGGTACAGAAATAACTACAACTTCATTAATACATTTGTCATGTAAAATACGACAACACATAAACTGTGAGTTTAAATACAAATATTGTCTTCTAGATAATATCCACACTCAAATAAGTCCTCATTACAATTAATGATACATTATTTTATAAAATAGTGAGGACTACTAAAACAACTGTCTTGAACCATTACTTCACACCCCGACTAGCTCTCGCTATATTCTCGTCTCCTGAGAAGAAAAATGGAACAAAAAGGAAAATGGTGAGCTCAACTAGCCCAGTAAAGAATATTATGACTAAAATAATGTACAACAAATTATCCTTATTATTCAACAGGGAAAAATCTGATAGAATACAATAGACAACAAGTTTTAGATCAACAACTGCAGCAGAAACAACAATTCATTAGAAGAGTTAATGTAAGACCCCAACTTATTATTAATGAAATTTAATTTTCTCTATTTATTATTTTGAAATAGTAAGGGTTGATTTGATTAATGTGGATAGTTATGGGTAAAATACGCAAATATTTCAAAATAAGCAAGTGGTTATAAAATATTCATTGTTGTCGGGGAATATTCGTTTGGTCGTGGAATATTCGTACTGTCAGGGAATATTCGTACGACGGCGCAGCCATGTGTTGGCCCCATAACGGAAAGCGATTGGATGAAGAAAACGACAAATATAAGTTGTTTAAAAATAACGGCGTAGTTGTTACTGTTAATACTGTTAAAATACTCGGTGGTTAAAACACAGTAGAACACGATATTGTACCAATTATTGATTCTTACGTAAGAAGGCACTACTCAATAATGGTTACAGTAATTACTGTTCAGTATTTTATTTTATTGATTTAATAATTGCTGCGTTGATATTTTATATTATTGTTGTTTCAATAATTATCATTACACTGTATTTTTCATTATCGAAGCAATAATTCATATTATCTGAATAATATTGTTAGATAACATTATTGGCAATATTTAGAAAGTTCTGTCTAAGGAGAGGTTTGGTCACCTAATTGCGCGCCAGTAAGGAGAAATTCTTATTGGAAAGCCCCCTCTTTCCTGGGAACGGCCTGGTTGCCAGTACTGTGATTCTGTAATATTATTTGTGAATAATTAATTATTGATTTATATGATGAGAAAAATATTGATTTTATGTGGATATAGATGGAGAAAATTTTTAATGTGACAATTGTTAAAAATTAATATTTTATCTTTTTCTGATAAAATAATTTATTTAAATATATTATTTTAATAATATATTAACGGTGATATTTTTATAATGAATGTGGGATATGTGAGTATATGAGGAGGAAGAGTATTTTTGTGGCATTAAATGTTAAACACATATTTTGTGTGTTGGTGGACATAATTATTGACCGAAATTTGATTATAGCCTGTAAAATCGTCCGTTTGTGGATTTCGGTCAATTTTTGTTTGGAATTTGGAATAACTTTCTTCTGCAAAGTTGTAGAGAATTGAATTTACTATAAAAAATCGCGAGAATCGAATTTTCTGATAAAAGGGCTATTTATTATGAATTACTGAAGTTCTGAAGCTCCGAAATAATTGATTTTTGAAGTTTAAATTATTTAAAATAGGAAAAACATTTTTTTTGTTTTGTGGGCAGCCCTAGCATGTGCAAGATAAGCTGAAATCAGTTTTCAAAATGTGCGTAGAGAATTTGTAATATATATAATATTATTATATTAAATTTTCTACTTTGGTATTCTAAGCATTTTCCTATAAATAGGGTGCTTAGATTAGAATTGAAAATCACACCAGAAACTGAAGTTTTCTCTCTCTTTATTATCTAGCGTATTCTTGTGAGTATTTTGAGTATACTTTGAGTACTGTTGCTATACGATGCAAGTTCAAGTCATAGCTTATATCCGGTGTTTCAACTAGAAGTACTGTCTTTCGAGGTAAGGGATATTATTTTTTTTAAAATGATATAATTTCTTCTAATATCATTTTGCCGAAGTATTGATCTGAACTTTTAATCAAATTTAGAACTTTTTGTCTCGGAGTTACTATTCACGTATACGACACTATTCACGATCAAAAAATGAAAATTTTCCTTTTCGTCTAAAATATCTATTGTGGATATTAGCTTTGATTGTATCCATGTTTTGATCATTCTTGAATTTTACACCACTATGATTATTTTTGAGGTATTTTTGGACATGGTTAAAACAAAGTACGAATCCTTAATCCTTAATCCTTGTCATTTTGTTTCACTGGATTCGTTTCTTTAAAAATATTTTTCATCATCCTCAGTCTTAAATGATGATATTATTGAATATCTTTGGCCTGTAGTGCAAAGATGAATGATTTCTGATGAATATCTTTGGCCCGTAGTGCAAAGATGAACAGGTGTTTAGATGAACATGACCAACTGATGAATATCTTTGGCCTGTAGTGCAAAGATGAATATTTGATTCCAGATATATATTGATTGATGTTACAGGGATAAAAGATAGACGATGAACTTTTAAATTCATACATAGAAGATAGTAGTTTGCATTCTCTACTTAACTCTTCTAATGAATTATTATTTCCGCTGCAAATATTGATTTAAAACTTGTTGTCTATTGTATTCTATGTGATTTTTTCCCTGTAGAAGACTAATGATAATTTGTTGTATATTATCTTAGTCATAATATTCTTTATTGGGCTAGTTGAGCTCACCCATTTCCTTTTTGTTCCATTTTTCTTCTCAGGAGGCGATAATATAGCGAGTACGAGTTGGGGTATGGAATGAAGGTTCTAGAGAGAGTTGTTTAGTAGTCCTCACCATTTTTGTAAAATAATGTATCAATAAATGTGATGAGGATTTATTTGAGTATAAATATTATCTAGAAGATAATGTTTGTATTCAAACTCACAGTTTTACTGTTGTAATAATAAAGTAGTAGTTATTTCTGTATCATGTATTGACAACTCAGAATGGGTGATGTATACCTATTTTGGGGGCGTCACAGTTAAGTAGAGAATGAAATCTACTATCATCTATGAATTTAAAAGTCCATCATCGATATTTTATCCCTGTAATATCAATCAATATACATCATAAATCAAATATTCATCTTTGCACTACAGGTCAAAGATATTCACCAGTTGGTCATGTTCATCTAAACACCTGTTCATCTTAGCACTACGGGTCAAAGATATTCATCATAAAATCATTCATCTTTGCACTACGAGCTAAAGATATTCAGTTATATCATCATTTCGGACTGAGGATGATGAAAAAATATTTTAAAGAAAACGAATCCAGTGAAACAAAAGAATAAATATTAAGGATTCGTACTTTACACAATCTAAGTTCAAAAATACATCATAAGTAATAAGAGTGGAGTAAAATTCAAGAATGAAGACCAAAACATAGATCCAATCAAAGATAGTACCCAGAATAGATATTTTGGACAAAAAGAAGAAGTTTCATTTTTCGATGAATAGTGCTGTATTCGTGAATAGTGTTGTATACATGAATAGTAACTCCAACAACAAAAGATAGAAATTTCACAAAAAACATCATCACATTTCGTGAATATTACTCGTGAATAGTAATTCGTGAATAGTAACTCATGAATAGTAACTCGTGAATAGTAAATCATGAATAGTAACTTATGAATAGTAACCCCGACATGAAAAAATTCTAAATTTGATAAAAAGTTTCAACCAATATTTCGGCATAATGATATTGAAGAAATAATATCATTTGAGAAGAAAATAACATCCCTTACCTCAGAAAGAATAGTACTTCTGACTGGAATAATGGATATAGTGCTGAAAGAACTTGCACCGTATAGCAATACTCAAAGTACTAAAATACTCACAAAATATGCTCGATATTATAGAGAGAGAAAGAGAGAGAAGATTTCAATTTCTGGTGTGATTTTCAATTATAACCTAAGCACCCTATTTATAAAAAAATTTCTTAGAACACCAAAGCAGAAAATTTAATATAATAATATTATATAAATAAAATTTTCTACGCCAACCTTAGACTTCTGAATTCAGCAACTTAGCATGTGATTAATGAGGCTCACAACATATAAAAAATGTTTTTATTAAAAAATATTTAAAACTTCAAAAATTAATTATTTCAGAGCTTCGGAACTTCAATAATTCATAATAAATATCCCTTTTATCAGAAAATTCCAATCTCACGATTTTTTATAGGAAATTCAATTCTCTACAACTTTACAGAAGAAAGTTTTTTCAAATTCCAAACAGAAATTGACCGAAATCCACATACGGACGATTTTACAAGCTATAATCAAATTTCAGTCAAGAAATGGGATCCACCGGCACACAAAACATGTGTTAATAATTTAATACAACAAAAATACTCATCCTCCTCATATAATCATATATCCCACATTCATTGTAAAAATATCATTATTATTCTATTATAATAATATAATAAAATATTATTTTATCAGAAAAGATAAAATATCAATTTTTAACAATTATCACTTTAAAAAAATTTCTCCATCTATATCCACATAAAATCAATATTTTTCTCATCATATAAATCAATAATTAATTATTCATAAATAATATTATAGAATCACAGTACTGGCAACCAGGCCGTTCCCTAGAAAGAGGAGACTTTCCAAAAAGAATTTCTCCTTACTGGCGCGCAAATAGGTGACCAAACCTCTCCTTAGAAAGAACTTTCTAGACATTACCAATAATGTTTTCTAATAATATTATTCAGATAATTTGAATTATTGCTTCGATAATGGAAAATACTGTGTAGTGATAATTATTGAAACAACAGTAATATAAAAATCAACGCAACAATTATTGAATCAATAAAATAAAATAATGAACAGTAATTACTGTAATAATTATTGAGTAGTGCCTTCTTACGTAAGAATCAATAATTGGTGAAATACCGTGTGCTACTGTGCAACAACGCGTATTACTGTGTTTTAACCACCGGATATTCCAACAGTATTAACGGTAACAACTACACTGTTATTTATAAACAACTCATACTTGTCATTTTCTTCATCCAATTGCTTTCTGTTATGGGGTCCACACAAGGATGCACCGTCGTACGAATATTCCCCGACAACAAGAATATTTCACGACCAAACGAATATTCTCCGACAACAATGAGTATTTTATAACCACTTTCTTATTTAAAAATATTTGTGCATTTTACCCATAACTAATCACATTAATTAATTCAACCCTTACTATTTCAAAATAATAAATAGAGGAAATTAAATCTTCATTTATAAAAAGTTGGGGCCTTACATTGTTAACTTTCATATTCCTAATCAACCTATTATGCGAATTTAAGCGACCAAACCATTAAAATCAATCACGGTCATCTCAAGCCATAAAGCCATTCGTTTATTAAAAAACGGATGTCAAGCTTTCTTAGCTTATGTCACAGATTTAAACAAAAATACGTCAGATTTGAAAGATATTTCTATTGTTAATAAATTTCCTGACGTATTCCCTGAAGAACTTCCTGGCTTACCCCCAGAGCGTGAAATTGAATTTTTTATTGACCTTGAACTCGGTACAAAACCCATTTCCAAAGCCCCATATCGAATGGCTCCTATTTAACTTCAAGAGTTAAAGATCCAATTACAGGAATTGTTAGACATCGGTTTCATTCGTCCTAGTACGTCTCCTTGGGGTGCTCATGTTCTATTCGTAAAGAAGAAAGATGGAAGTATGCGACTTTGTATTAATTATTGGGAGTTGAATCATGTCACCATCAAAAATAGGTACCCGTTGCCTCGCATTGATGACATGTTTAACCAGTTGCAAGGCACCAAATTCTTTTCAAAGATTGATCTTCATTCCGGATATCATCAGTTGAAGATTAAAACTGATGACATTCCAAAGACTGCTTTCAGAACTCGGTACGGGCATTATGAATTCTTAGTCATGTCTTTTGGATTGACTAATGCTCCTGCTGCCTTCATAGATATGATGAACCTAGTATTCAAGGAATATTTGGATCACTTTGTGGTCGTCTTTATTGATGACATCCTCATATACTCCAAAACCCGTGAAGACCATGAGCAACACTAGAGGCTGATACTCCAAAAGCTTCGTGAAAACAAGTTATATGCCAAGTTGAAGAAATGTGAGTTCTGGCTTGAGGAAGTTGCATTCCTTGGGCACGTGATATTAAATCATGGGATATCTGTTGACCCGATAAAGATTGAAGCAATTCAAAGCTGGGAACCTAAATCAGTGACCGAAGTACGTAGCTTTCTCAGCTTAGCTGGTTATTATCGGAGATTCGTAGAAAGGTTTTCTCGAATTACTACTCCATTAACTCAGCTGACTCGAAAAGATACAAAATTCGGTTGGAGCAAGGAATATGAGAAGAGTTTTAGGAACTCAAGAGGAGACTCATTTCAACACCTGTTCTGAAATTAATACCATCTGGCTCGGAGGGATTTGTCATCTACAGTGATGCTTCATGCAAAGGGTTAGGATGTGTTCTCATGCAACATGGGAAAGTCATAGCCTTTGCCTCGCTACTACTCAAAGAATATGAGTGGAAATATCCTACTCATGATCTAAAGTTGGCAGCAGTAGTTTTTGCGCTTAAGATTTGGAGGCATTACATGTATGGAGAGAAGGTGGAGATCTATACGGATAATAAAAGCCTCAAATATTTCTTCACTCAAAAGGAACTTAACATGCGGCAACGACGATGGCTTGAGTTGTTGAAAGATTACGATCATACCATTCAATACCATCCTGGAAAAGCGAACGTAGTAGTTGATGCATTGAGTAGAAGATCATATGCGGGTACGAGAACATTATTGTCAACGCAAAGGCCCATTTTATATCACTTAGAAAGGATGGAGATAGAGTTAAAGACTCCAAGGACCCACGTGATGATGGTGAATATACGAATAGAACCGACTTTAATCGATAAAGTTAAAGTTGCTCAAGCTACAGACCTGGAGCTGATGCGTATGAGAAAGAAAGTGCAAGAAGGTGATATGCCGGAAGCAAGAATCGATGAAGAAGGAATACTTAGAGTCAACTCCAGACTTTGTGTTCCTAATAACCCTGATTTAAAGTATAAAATCATGATGGAGGCGCACAACACACCGTTTGAAATCCATCCTGGGAGTACCAAAATGTATCGTGATCTTCAACATACATTTTGGTGGAGCAATATGAAGAGAGAGATAACGGAGTTTATCTCAAGGTGTTTAACTTGTCAACGAGTCAAGGCGGAGAATCAAGTACCAAAAGGTCCATTGAAACCACTTGAAATTCCAGAATGGAAGTGGGAACACATTACCATGGATTTCACTGGTCTTCCCAAGGTTTCTCAAGGCATAGATGCAATTTAGGTCATTGTTGATAGATTGACCAAGTCTGCTCATTTCCTACCTATACGAGAAACTTATACACTTGAACGTCTTGCTCGTATGTACATAAACGAGATTGTAAGACTGCATAGTATGTCGGTATCCATAGTTTCTGATCGAGACCCAAGATTCACTACAAGATTTTGGGTTAGTTTGTAAAAAGCTATGGGCATGGATTTACGATTTAGCTCGGCATATCATCCTCAGACGGATGAGCAGTCGAAGAGGACTATTCAAACTCTTGAAGATTTATTAAGACTCTATGTCCTTGACTTCAAAGGAAGTTGGGACAAGTTCTTACCATTGGTGGATTTTTCCTATAACAACATTTATCAAACAAGTATTGGAATGGCTCCATTTGAGGCGTTGTATAGAAGAAAGTGTCGTTCTCCAGTATGTTGGGATGAGGTGAGTGAAGCAACGTTGTTGGGACCGAAGTTGGTATGTATGACTACGGAAAAGATTCAAATGATCCGACAACGTATAAAAACCTCACAAGATAGACAAAAGAGTTATGTTGATCTTCATCGAAAGGACGTGGAATTCGATATTGGAGATCATGTGTTGTTACGTGTTGCTCCATGGAAGGGAGTTACGAGATTTGGAAAGAGAGGAAAGCTCAACCCTCGATTTATTGGCCCAATTTTAATCCTCGATTGAGTAGGAACTGTGGTCTATAGACTCGCCTTACCGCCAAGTATGTCTCGTATTCATAATGTTTTTCACATATCTATGTTACGTAAATATGTGAAAGACCCGAACCACATTATTGAATTAGAACCAGACGAGATAGAAGAAGATTTAACGTATGAAGAGTTACCTGTTAAAATCTTGGATAAGAAGGATCATATTCTATGCTCTAAAGTTATACCTCAAGTCAAAGTTTTGTAGAGAAATCACGATGTTGAGGAAATGACCTGGGAGTTAGAATCTAAAATGAAATCAAGGTATCCTCACCTCTTTGATATACTAGATACGTACCCTAATTTCGAGGAAGAAATTTCATAAGAAGGGGAGGTTGTAAGACCCCAACTTTTATGAATAAAAAATAATTTTCTTGAAATATATTTTTGAATATTATGGTGTGGATTTGATATAATAATTGTGGGTAATATTTATAAATTTTGCAAAGTAAGCAAATGGTTATATAATATTCGATTGGTCGGGGAATATTCATTTTAACAGAGAATATTCGTACGACGGCACAATCATTGGTGGACCCCACAATGGAAGTATTATCGTGGTTAGAAAACAAAAGAATTATCTTTTTATAAAAATAACGGCGAAAGTGTTACCGTTAAAACTGTTGAACTACCCGGTAGTAAAAGTACAGTAATACGCGTGGTTGCATAGTAGCACACGGTATTGATTATTGATGTTTACGTGAGAAGTCACTCAGTTATACTCAATTATTGCTACAGTAATTACTGCATCATATCTCTCATATTATTGATTCAATTATTGTCACAATATCATCTGCATAATATTTATTATTATTAAATCAATAATTGTGACGACAAAAATATTCATATTATTATTTGCAATATTGACAATGTCTAGAAGTTCTGTCAAGGAGAGGTTTTTAAAGCCTCCTCCTTTAAAAATAAAGGTATAGTTGAAGGCACTATACTGTAATTAGTTTTTTCACATGATTATACTATTGAGTCACATGAATGAACTATTAATTCACGTTATTTACTATTAGGGGAGGTGGTGCAAGTTTGATAATACTTGCAGGACTAAATTAAAAATGAAAAAAAGAGGAATGTATTATACTGTAATATTTCGAGCCCCAAAACGTACAATTATCGAAACTATATTTTTCTATAAATAGAAGCCCATTCTTCCTTCATTTTTCAATAATTCACAAAAGTTTTAGAGCAATTATTATAGAGAGAAAGAAGAAGAGAAGTCTGCTATCTCACTATTCTAGTATCCAGTTTTTCTAAGGTAAGGGGTATTATTTTTTCGTATTCATGAAGAGAGTTATTTTCTTTCAATACTCGTAAGGGTTGTTATTCCATTCTTTATTATTATGTTGGAATAACCTGTATATGCAAAGTACCGCATACATTGTAAAATTCTTCTGTTATTCCATTCTTTATTATTCTGTTGGAATAACCTGTCTGTTCGGTCTATCGCATTCTTGGTGAATTCTTTTGTTATTCCATTCTTTATTATTCTGTTGGAACATCCTGTCTGTGCGGATTACGCATGACCTGGTTCCATTCTTTATTATTCTATTGGAACATCTTGTCTGTGCGGATTACGCATGACCTGATTCCATTCTTTATTATTCTGTTGCAATAATATGTATGTGCGGATTACGCACGCCTGGTGAATTCTTCTATTATTCTATTTTTTATTATTTTGTTGGAATAATCTGTCTACGTGGATTATCGCATGGAGGCAAAAATCCATTTGCGGTTTCATATATTCTATTATACTCAGTTGGTTAAAGTTTTGGCTTCTATACTCCATGAAATTAGTGGAATATCCTTGATATTTGCGCTTCATCCAGTATTTTTTCATGGAAATATTTTTCTAAGCATTCTTGAATTTTACTCCACAAAACAGTATCATGTTGACAATTTGGACGTTATTGATTTCTGGATAAATTAAATTATAAATCTTTAAAAATTTATCCTTGCACTTGTTTTATTGAATTTTTATATCATTGTCACCATCCTCATGTTTATAATATGTTGAAAGTCTTCTGTGGCCTGTAGTGAATAGATGGACTTGGTGTTATTATGACTAGGGATTATTCGGTATAATCATGACCGTAATGTTACCAATAATGTGGTAAAAATCCTTATTAGCCGTAGTGCATTGATGAAAAGTTGTTGGCATGATCATGAACATTGATGAATACACGAATATTCTTGGCCCGTAGTGCATGAACAATTTATGGTTGTGATACTAATGAATATCCTTGGCCGTAATGCATGGATGATGTGGATTATTTATTAAGCTGAGTCTCAGCGATAAAAGTGATGAAAAACCTTTTAAATCATAGAAGATAGTAGATTTTATTCTATATTTGACTCTTCTAATGGATTGCTTGTTCCGCTGCAGTTAAACTTGATGTTTTTTATATTTTATCAGTTTAACATTGTTAAAGGCTAACGATAAATTATTTTGCATTATCTTAGTCATAATATTTTTTACTGGGCTAGTTGAGCTCACCCTTTCTTTCACTAATCTCTTTAGGAAATGAGAATATAGCTGGGACGAGTCGGGGAACGGATTGACGGTCCAGATGGTTGTTTTAGTAGTCCTCACTATTCTATAAAATAGTGTGACAATAAATGTAACGAGGACTCCATTGACTGTGGATATTGTCTAGATGACAAAATTCGTATTAAAACTCTTAGATTATGTTTTGTCGTATTTTGCACGACTATTGTATAAGTAAGTTGTATATGAATTTTGTACTATGTATTTGACGACTCAAGATGGGTGATGTATACCTATTTTGGGGGCGTCACACACACACACACACATATATATATATGTGTGTGTGTGTGTGTTATATAATAAGTGATGGGGCCCACGAGTAGAAAGAAAAGTCAGGGGGTAGGGAGAAAAATGTTGGTTCACGGGTGGGAGTAAGGAAAATTATATATATATTATAGTAAGTTTTATTTTTTATGAAAAATAGAATATATTATATTTTATTATGCATAGTATCTGCCTAGTAAAATCAATAAATTTCATAATTTCGTCCGTGAAGCGCTGTTCACCCGTGATTGTTACTGTGCGTCCAAAATAGTAACCTTCCATTCTCATATAAATAGGATGCTCAGTTTAGAAAAGAAAATCACACCAGAATCAGAGAATTCTTCTTCTATAATATTGAGCGTATTTCTTTTGAGTTAAGGAAACTTTGAGTGTAAAAAACAGTGCAAGTTTTTTTCAAGAATATCTCCGCTCTACCAGTCAGAAATACTCTCCTTTTAAGATAAGGGTTATTATTTTTTTCATATTCGCTTACGATATTTTTTTCACACTTATAAAGAATATTATTTTCGTTCAATATTCGTAAGAAATATTATTTTCGTTCAATATTCGTAAGAAATATTATCTTCGTTCAATATTCGTAAGGAATATTATTTTTTGTTCAACAGTTGTGAGGGATATTATTTATTTCATATCCGCTTATGATATTATGTTTCGTATTCGTAAGAAATTTTATTTCGTTCAATATTTGCAAGAAATATTATCTTCATTTAATATTCGTAAGGAATATTATCTTCGTTCAATATTCGTAAGGAATATTATTTTCGTTCAACAGTTGTAAGGGATATTATTTTTGTTCACTATTCGTAAGAAATAATATTTTCTTCCATACTCTGTAGTATGTATGTAATATTATTTTGTTTCAGATACCAAATTCTACACTCATTTTGTTAAGTATTGCTTTTATACTTCTTGAAATTAGTAGAATATCTTTGAAATTTTTGCTTCATCTAGTATCGTTACACAAGATTTTTTTTTAACATTTTTGTTCATTTTTAAGCTTTTCATGTCAGGGTACTATTCATGGGTAATATTCATTTATACGATACTATTCATATGTACGGTACTATTCACTCGGGTACTATTCACCCGAGGTACTATTCATGAAAGAAATTAATTTTTTTCTGTCCAAATCATTTTTGATACAATATTATTCTTGAATTTTACTCCACAAAGCAGTAATATGTTGATAATTTGGACATTATTGAATTCTGAATAAATTTAATTATAAATCTTTAAAATTTATCCTTTTCTTTCATTTAATTGAATTCTTATATCATTGTCATTATCCTCATGCTTATATTGTGATAAAAGTCATCTTTGGCCCGTAGTGCATAAATGGACTGTTGATTTGTATGATTATGATCAGAGATCATTCGCTATAATCATGACTTGTGATGTTATAAATGATGTGGTAAAAGTCCACATTGGCCCATAGTGCATTGGTAGACAGTTGTTGGTATGATGATGATCATGTGTTCTCTTCGACTAAGGGTGCAAAGATGAATTGTTGTTTGGCATGTTCATGACAATTGGTGAAAATACGAATATCCTTGGGCCATAGTGCATGAATAATTCGCGGTTGTGATACTAATGAATATCCTTGGCCCGTAGTGCATGGATAATTCAGTGATGTGAATTATTTATCAAGTTGAGTCTCAGCGATAAAATTGATGATAAATTTTTAAATCATAGAAGATAGTAGATATCATACTCTACTTGACTCTTCTAATGGATTGTTTATTCCGCTGTAGTTGTTGATCTAAAACTTGTTATCTATTGTATTCTATCAGTTGTTGTACTGTTGAAGGCTAACGATAATTTATTCTACATTATTTTAGTCATAATATTCTTTACTGGGCTAGTTGAGCTCACCCTTTTCTTTCATTGTTCTCTTTAGGAAATGAAAATATAGTTGAGACTAGTCAGGGAATGGAGTAATGGTACAAGATGATTGCTATAGTAGTCCTCATTTTTCTATACGAATAGTGTGATAATAATTGTAATGAAGACTTTTTTTGAGTTTGGATATTGTCTAGAAGACAATATTTGTATTAAAACTCACAGCTTATTTTTTTTTTCGCATTCTGCACGACATTTAACAGTTGTATAAATTAAGTTTGTATTTGAATTATGTATCATGTATTTAGCGACTCAGAATGAGTGATGTATACCTATTTTGGGGCCGTCACGGTTGCCAAGAACTAACGTTTTTCATAAATCATTTCCCTATATATATATTGTGGTTTGTGTGGCGAGTAATTAAATATATAAATATATTATTTATGTATTTTTACTTATTTATATAATGTTCGATTGTATCTAATTATTCCATATAAAGTTGTAATATTTTGTTGCAATATATGACATGTGTGACGCCCCCAAAATAGGTATACATCACCCATCTTGAGTCACCAAATATATGGTACAAAATTAAAATATAACTTAATAATACAACTGTCGTGTAAAATACGACAAAACATAAACTGAGAGTTTTAAAACGAATATTGTCTTCTAGACTGTATTCAACTCAAATGGAGTCCTCAATACAATTATTATCATACTATTTCATAGAACAGTGAGGACTACTAATGATATCATCTGGACCGTCAGTCCGTTCCCCGACTAGTCTCCGCTACGTTCTCATTTCCTGAAGAGGACAATGAGAGCAAATGGGTGAGCTCAACAAGCCCAATAAGAAATATTATGACTAAGATAATGCAAAATAATTTATCGTTAGCCTTCAACAGTGTTAAATTGATAAAATATAACAAACATCAAGTTTAACTACAGTGGAACAAGCAATCCATTAGAAGAGTCAAGTAAAGCATAAAATCTACTATCTTCTATGATTTAAAAAGTTTTTCATCACTTTTATCGCTGAGACTCAGCTTAATAAATAATCCACATCATCGAATCACCCATACACTACGGCGAAGGATATTCTTTAGTATCACGACCACAAATTATCCATACACTATGGGCCAAGGATATTCGTGTATTCATCAATGGTCATGATCATGCCAACAACTGTCCATCAATGCACTACGGGCCAATGAGGACTTTTACCACATCATTTGTAACATTACGGTCATGATAATACCGAATAATCCCTGGTCATAATCATACCAAGTCCATCTATGTACTACAGGCCACAGATGACTTTCAACATAATATAAACATGAGGATGATGACAATGATATAAGAATTCAATAAAACAAGTTCAAGGATAAATTTTTAAATATTTATAATTTAATTTATCCAGAAATCAATAACGTCCAAATTATCAACATGATACTGCTTTGTGGAGTATAATTCAAGAATGAAGATCAAAACATGGGTATAATCAAAGATAGTAACCATAATAGACATCTAGGACGGAAAAGAGGAAATTTCATTTTTCGGTGAATAGTACTGTATACGTGAATAGTGTCTTATACGTGAATAGTAACCCCGACACAAAAAGATAGAAATTTCACAACAAAAATCATACTTCGTGAACAGTACTCGTGAATAGTACCATATTCGTGAATAGTGTCGTATACGTGAATAATAATCTCAACATTAAAAGGTAAAAATTTCATAATAAAATCCATACAAATACTTTGGTATAATGATATTGAAAGAATAACATCATTTACGAAGAAAATAACATCCCTTACCTCAAAATAACAGTATTTCTGATTGAAATATCGGATGTAAAGTCGAAGGAAACTTGCATTGAATAGCAACTCTCAAAGTATCTAAATACTCACAAAAAAACACTCGATAATATAGAGAGAAAGAAAACTTGTTTCTGCTGTAATTTTCAATTCTAACTTAAGCGCCTATTTATAGAAAAATGCTAGAACGTCATAGGAGACTAAAATACTAAAATAATATTATTATTTATACAAAATTTCTACGAATGCTTTGTTGAATTGTTGGGTAACCATTTCTGAAATTTTTTGGCAGCCCACATGTTAAAAACAAAAGTGGGTCCCCCCAATTTTAATAAAAATCATTTTATTTTCTGAAACTTCAGTAATTCATATAAAATAGCCCTTTTATCAGAAAAATACGAATTTTATATCCATTCCACATGAAATCGAATTCTCTAGAACTTTGTAGCTTTAAGTTTTTCCAAATTCCAGATAGAAAATATCCAAAATCCATAAACGGATGATTTTTAACACCTTTTAAAATTCATAACAAATCATGCGTTTATTTTTAACGGTTCAAAATTTGTGGACATATACTCAACTTATATATATATATATAATATATCTAAAAATCACAACGATCCAACGGTCGGATCAAAATTATCACTCACGCAATAGAGCTTTAAGAACACTGATTTAATTTTTTAATGCCACCATTCCGACAAAAAACTGATAAAACACCTCAACACAAATTTCTTCATTTATATCCACATAAAAAAATAAATATTTTCTTATCATATAAATCAATAATTAATTATTCACAAATAATATTACAGAATCACAATTATGACAACCAGGTCGTTCCCAGGAAAGAGGGGGCTTTTCGATAAGGATTTCTCCTTATTGACACGCAATTAGGTGACCAAACCCCTTTTTTAGACAGAACTTCCTTAGACATTGCCAATAATGCTCTCTTATAATATTATTTAAATACAAAATTATTGATCTGATAATGGAGATATTGTGCAGTGACAATTATTGAACAACAATAATATAAATTATTAACGTAGCAATTATTGAATCAATAAAATAAAATATTAAACAATAATTATTGTAACAATTATTGAGTAGTGCCTTCTTACGTAAGAATCAATAATTCAAAAATAATGTACAATACCGTGTGCTACTGTGCAACCACGCATATTACTGTATTTTAACCACCGGGTATTCCAACAGTTTAACAGTAAAATTTCCGTTGTTATTTTCATAAAAAGATATTTCTGTCATTTTCTCATTCCAAAAATAATTCTATTGTGGGGTCCACCAATGATTGTGTCGTCGTACGAATATTTTCTTTTAAAATGAATATTCCCCGACCAATCGAATATTATATAACAACTTGCTTACTTTGCAAAATTTATAAATAATACCCACAACTATAATATTATATCAAATCCACACCATAATATAAAAAATATTTTGAAAAAATTAAATCTTTATTCATAAAATTTGGGGTCTTACAATATGACTTTTGTTAAATTAGAGATTGAGTAAAATCACAATTTTTTTAACAAGATAATTATTTACGATAAATTTTATTGTGTACGTCGTAAAGTGTTTATGACGAATTTTATTTTGTCACTTAATATAAATATTTATATTATTATATAAATATGTATGATAGAGAGAATCTTAATCCGACAGTTAAATATTGTCATATCAAAAGTAATACTATAAGAACAATTATATACTCCCTCCATCTCTTTATATTTGACATTTTAGAGTATTTTTTTTCTTCCCAAAATATTTGATGTTCTACAATCCCAATAATATTTTACCTATTTGTTTTTCTTCTCTACCCTTCCTTCTCAACCACCATTAATGACTATTTTCTCTGTTTTCAAAAGACAACATTTCAAATTCTATTCTCTCTCACAAACACACACACACACACACACAATTATTCAAACAGTAATGGTGGAACTCTCAAGCCCTAATAATGGCAGAGAACTTCAGTGCTCTAGCGAGTTCGATAGGGGCGGATCCAGCTTGAAACTTCAGTGGGGTTAAATTTGAATTTTTTATGAAGAATAAAAATTAATTTAATAAAATGAATATAGTAGTAACATACACTAATATTATGTTACTGAAAAAAGAATATGCTACTATCTTGTTAATACGATAGATAAACATTTTAATATATTTTAAAATGTTTAAATTTGATTAAGTGATTGATGAATTGCTCAACAACAGCCAACAACATTATTGGTAGAAAATAAATATAATGTTGATCTATAATTTTATACTAGTACTACTAATGAAATAACACTTTTCTACAAAATATAGGAAAATTTACTAGGCACTGCCTTTTTTTTTTATATAGAAAATTTGGATAAATTATAGAAACTCTAAATGAAATCTTTCACAATTTTTAGTAACTCTAACTCCTCTGTTTTTTACCTTCTTAGTATTCAGGAGAAGTAAATTGATCTAAACAATTAATAAAATACTTAAGTACTTATAGTAGTATTTTATTTTAAGTTCTTCCGCCATACTTTATATATAATATGAAGAGGTGAAAATCCAGTGGGGGCAAGTGCCCCCCTGCCCTAGCCTTGGATCCGCCCCTGGAGTTCGATCTGGCCGATGAAGAGATGAGTTGTTTCTAAACGGTCAGATCCGGCCGATGAAGAAATGAGTTGTTTCTGAACGGTCAGATTTGGCCGATGAAGAGACGAAGAAGAAGATGACGGAGCGCATGTGGATGAGTTGTTTCTGAACGGTCAAGGTGAACATGGGTGTCAAGAAAGCACTGAAAAGATCTTCAATGGAATAGATCTTAATTCTGGAGAGAGAGGGAGGGGGGAGGGGGAGGGGGAGGGGGGAGGGGGAGGGGGAGGGGGGGAGAGAAGATGAAGGTGAACATGGATGTCAAGAAAGCACTTGCATCTATTCTTAATACTTCTCTTCTACCGATAATAGGCAGGAAGAGAGAGAATAATTTTTAGAAGAAAACAGAGAAGCCAAGCAAATTTGCTTCCACAGACAACCACCAAGCATTAATGGGGTGAGATATTAATTAAGGGTAAAATAGTAAAATTATATCTATTAATAATTTATGTGAAAATCGGTAGAACGTCATATATAATGGGATGGAGGGAGTACTAAGCAACACTTTTATATTTATTTCACTTGCTCTTAAAATATCAAACGACATTTAATATTTTAATAATATCATTTTTATTATGATAATATATTAATATTAATTACTTTTAAATAATCAAATTGCCTGATTTGTCAGAAGAACACGTGTGATAAACTGAGATTGCCGACAGTCCTTATCAAGACGTCAATTCCAAGTTACTTCTTTCCGACAGAAGATACATGGACTGCGACAGAAGCCTTTTTTACCCAATTCGTGAACTTTTCATTTTCTTATGCTTTTTGACCTTTTCTTTTCTGAAAAAGCTTACACTACTAGGATTATTTTATATGGTCCCATTCCTTTCATTATTAAAATGCTGAAACTTGGGGTATTTCGGATTAAAGTTGTAGCACTTTTCCATTTTGACTAATACTTAAAAATTGAAATTAGAATCTCTTCCATTACCACTGATATTTAATTACTTTTTCAATACATATTTAACGATATAAATATTATTTTTAATAATAAAATAAATTTATCATAAATTGTAAGAACCCAACATTTTATTAATAAAATTAAAATTTTCTCTAATTATTATTGTGAATAATAAGGTCTTAATTTGATAAAATGCTTTGGTTATGAGTGAAATATATAAATTTTGCAAAATAAGCAAGTGGTTATAAAATATTCATTGTTGTCGGAGAATATTCGTTTATTCGTGGAATATTCTTGCTGTCGGAGAATATTCGTAAGATGTAGGCCCCATAACGGAAAACGGTCGGAGGAAAAAAACGACAAGTTTGAATTTTTATAAATAACGACGTAATTGTTACCGTTAACACTGTTAGAATACTCGTGGTTAAAGTAAAGTACAGTAATACGCGTGGTTGCATAGTAACACACGGTATTGCACAATATTTTTGGATTATTGATTCTTACGTAAGAAGGCACTACTCAATAATTGTTACAGTAATTAATGTTCAATATTTTATTTTATTAATTTAATAATTGTTACGTTGATATTTTATATTATTGTTGTTTCAATAATTGTCATTGCACAATATTATCCATTATCATATCAATAATTCATATTATTTGAATAATATTATTAGATAGCATTATTGGCAATGTCTAAGAAAGTTCTGTCTAGGAAAGGGGTTTGGTCACCTAATTGCGTGCTAGTAATGAGAAATCCTTATCGGAAAGCCCCCACTTTCTTGGGAAAGACCTGGTTGTCATAATTGTGATTCTGTAATATTATTTGTGAATAATTAATTATTAATTTATATGATAAGAAAATATTTATTTTTATGTGGATATAAATGAAGGTATTAAAAACTATTTGTATCTGGATTTCGGTCATTTTCTGTTTGAAATTTGGAAAAATTTTCTTCTACAAAATTGTAGAGAATTAAATTTCTTATGGAAAGGACATAAATTCGTATCTTTCTGATAAAAGGGCTATTTATTATGAATTATTGAAGTTTTAAAAATAAATATATTTATTAAAAATATGGTGGGCCCCATTTTATATTGATGTGGAATTTTTGAATTTGGTGGGCCCCACTGTGGTGTGCTGAAATTTGATCAATTGTGGTGGGTGTAATTTTTTTTTATAAAAATTATTTTATTAAATAATCTGCCTTTGCGTTTTAAGCATTTTTCTATAAATAGGGTGCTTAGTTAGAATTGAAAATCACACCAGAATCAGAAGTTTTCTCTCTTTATAATATCGATCATATTTTGTGAGTATTTAGATACTTTGAGAGTTGTTATTCATGCATGTTCCTTCAGCATTATATTCGATATTTCAGCCAGAAGTACTATTATTTTGAGGTAATGGATGTTATCATCTTCGTAAATGATGTTATTTCGTTCAATATCATTTTGCCAAAATATTGGTATAAGTTTTATTATGAAATTTTTACCTTTTTATGTCATGGTTACTATTCACGTATACGATACTATTCATGAATACGGTACTATTCACGAAATATGATTTTTCTTGTGAAATTTTACCTTTTCGTGTTGGAATTACTATTCACGTATACGACACTATTCACGTATACAATATTATTCACAAATACGACACTATTCAAAGAAAAATGAAATTGTCTCTTCTTTGTCCAAGATGTCTATTATGATTACTATCTTTGATTGTATCCATGTTTTGATTTTCATTCTTGAATTTTACTCCACTATGGTTTATTACAGAGTATTTTTGAACTTGGATTATCTAAAGTACGAATACCTTATCTTTGTCCTTTTATCTCACTGGATTCGTTTCTTTAAAATATTTTTTAGCATTACTACAACAAAAAGGCTTATCAGCGACCGCCTATCAGCGATCGTACACGATCGCAGATGGGTATCAGCGACCGCATGCGGTCGCTTATATTAGTCGCAGGTAATCTGGTCGCTGAATGGACACCAGCGACTCGTAATAGCGACCGCTTTAGTAGCGACCGCACTCAGCGACCGTGGCCGTCGCTATTCTGACTTATGCTGAGTCAGTTGTCAGGTATGACATGGCACACGTGGCAGCGACCGATAACAGCGACCGCATGCGGTCACTGAGTACAACAAGGTAATGCGGTCGCTGATACAGAGTTAGCGACCGCATGCGGTCGCAGATGGGTTTTTGTTTTTTTTTTTAAATTTTGTCTGTTTTCTTGATTTCCCAAAAATAACATGTTGTAACTGCTTTCAATCCCAACACAGCAGTATATACAAGCATCCATATTAACACCCATCCATGATATAACTACTATATAATAAACATTGATCATCCATGAATAAAAATTCATCCAACACAATACAATTGTAAATATTCATCCAACACAATACAATCGATATCGTAAACATCCATAAAAACCAATACAATTGTCCAAAGAATGAATCTAAAAGAGTACAAGACTTTAAAAATCTAAAAAAACCAGTTTAGGCGCTCTTCATGGATCATCCAAATTATGATCCTGTAATTAACAAAGTAATAAAACATATATGTTACATGTGTTGATACTGCTACGACGTACTTAGGGAAAGCTAAATAATAGACAATATATATACATGGTCGTTATTCTGTTGCTGTGCTGCTGCTGCTACCACTGCCGCCACTGCCTCCGCCAACTCATCATGACTCAGAGACTGTAGATGCCCGCCCAGTATACGAAGAAGATCACGATCCTGACAGATCGTTCTCACACAGTTAGCAGGAGTATGATAGGCTGGATAACCTGATGACTGTGTAGACTGGGTGGCAGAGCTACCTGTGCCACCGATGGTTGGGCGCCGTTTTTGTCCTTGGCCTTTGACATAATTTTTCTTCACGATGGACGCCCTCTCCCATAATTCTTGATCAATCGACGGACGCGGGGTGCCTTCAGGATAGCGCACGTTCATTAAGCCCTTATAAGTGTCCTGTCATAAGATGAACAATTAAATAGTTAAAAATAAATAAAAAATACTCAAAAAAGTCATCACAATTTATAAATAACATATTAGGATAAATTGAACTTATTATTGCTATCTGAACAGCCTCAGGCAGGCCATCGCGGGTGGCCACATACACATCCAACCAATTGATAGGTTGACCTTGAGACTGAGACTCCTACAGTTCATTTTCTCATATTATTATGTAAACATATGATATTTTAGTTTACAAAAGATGACTGTAAACATAAAAACAAATAACTAAGTCAATAAGCTTGCTATACATACGTACCCTAGCAGTAATATGCTGCAGCTGTGATATACTGCCGCCCTTGTACGTTCCTTTTGCCTTTTTACCTTCAGATACACCTGAGGATTTGTTCGAGGCGACAGTCTTGCTTCTCTTGACCCAAGACTCATCTCTCCACTGGTCACACATCTGCACCCATATGGGATGTGCGCACCACCAGGGACTATGCTCATGCATATACTGCTCACCCTGTCCCGTATGGTCAATCTCAGCATTGTGTAGGGCTTTTTGTCGTTCCTTGTTCAGATTATCTTTAGATCGGACGGCGCACTTATGCCAGAATAGTGTCTGAATAACTTATGCCTGTGCGTCGTCCCATCTATACCGCTTCTGCAAATAAAACAAAAATAATAATATTAAAACTGTTATATATTATCTATCAGAGTGATAAAAAAATATACATATCAGAGTGATAAACAATATTATTTGATTAACTATGTATTATCTATCAGAGTGATAAAAAAATATACCTGAAATTCAGCCCAAACTGTATCCTTATGGGCGAGAGGTGTGCTCGCCCATGTAATCACTGGCGTAGGCCAATTCAGTAAGCATAATTGTGAAATGCACTTCACAATTTTACTATCTTGAAAATCACTATAATATACAATAATTTACAGTCATATATATTTATAATAATTGAAATATTAAACCCTTATATATACACGATGTTTAACTTACGTGCTTTCTGGAGGAGGATGAATCTGTATAAGAATGCGATCATCCGGATTAGCCGGGGCCTTCGGCATATGATTAGGGCCCCGACCCAACCCGCGCTTTCGTGCTGCAGGTTTAGAAGACATCTATAAATAAAAAATTTAAGATGTTAGTATGAGTTATAAATGAAAGATACATAAACGCATCAAGGATATAGAGAACATGTACGTATGTAATTGTATATTAAAACTAAACATACATTTTATATAAAAGGACAATAATGACAATTAATTGTATGAAATAGTTAACTACGACAAAACTAAACATACATTTTAATTCATTGTAATACGATTAAAATATGTTAAGGATATAAAGAACATTTCTATATGTAATTCATTGTAATACGATTAAAACTAAACATACATTTTAATGAAAAATCGTTGTCAGAGTCAGAATCATTTTGTACAAGTGTCGGAGATTCATAACCATCTTCTTCTTCAGATTCTGTGTCAGTGTCAATCAATAACTCTTCCTCAGTATCATTGTCATCTGGCACAATAACTGTCTCAGGATCCAATTCATCAGGTTCATCTCCACCCTCTAACTGGATTACATCATTGTTGTCCTCTATATTTATTATAGGAGGTCTATGAAACATCTCCTCTTAGTAGAAAACCTCGTCTATTACTTGGACACGACTGCGCGCAGGAGTATGAATTACAACTTGCCAATCTGTAGGCGGTCTATCTCTTTTCCTAACAGGACTAGGAGTGTAGTATACTTGTACTGTTTGAGTTGGTAAAACAAACGGTTCGTTTGAGTAAGCCAACCTATATAAGTCAATATCGATGATTCCATGTCTGTCAACACGTATCCCTTTTTCTGAATCAAACCAACGACACTTGAATAAGTTAATATGACCCCCGTATGTGCTCTTGTACGACAACTCTACGATTTCCTCCAACTCCCCATAAAAGGCACGGCCAAGCTCATTGTAATAATCTCCTTGGACACACACTCCATAGTTCGTTGTTCTTTTACCGCGCCTTATGCCTTTGTATGAAATTCATAACCATTTATTTTGTAACCATTGCGACTAACTTGGTCTCTGTCTGGTCCCATAGCTAGGACTTGTACATTAGCCGGAATCGTTGATCCCTCAGTTAAAGCCTACAAAAACTCCATCTTATTAAATGAAGTCATAGTTAATATGGAGTGTGTATATATATATATATATATATATATATATATATATATATATATCGTGCTTAAGAAATTGAACTTACTTTGTCCTTTAGCCAAAGTGCAAATTTTTTATCACGATTGATTTGAATATCTTTATCAGTTATGCCGGGATGCTTCACTTTTAACTCGTCATCGTACAATCTATATCATGTTATAAACATTAACATATTGGAATAAATTTTCAACTTATAGGATAAATTATCATGTTTACATGTGTACATAACAAATTCGTCAATCTCCTCGCAATTGAGAAGAATGTAAGTATGTGCAGCATGTAATTCTTTCTCAGAGAGGAATATACGCTTCCTTTTTCCATAAACGCGACCCGATAGACCAAATACAGAGACCCGACCATTTAGTTCAACATTTCCCCCATCATCATGTCTCGATACTCGATTGGCCTTTGTCAAGACTTCGTCCGGAAAATAATCTAAGACAAACGTGGATATCTCATCGAAACTGTATGCCTCACATATCGACCCCTCGACATAAGCTCTATTCTTCACCTTTCTCTTAAGGTTTCCCATCACCCTCTCAAAAGGTTACATCCATCTATATTGAACTGGACCCCCAACACGAGCTTCATAGGGAAGATGGATTTGCAAATGCTCCATGGAGTCAAAAAACCAGGTGGGAATATTTTTTCTAGTTTACACGTTATCTCTATGATGTTCTTCTCAAGTACAGACATGTCCTTCTGATTTAATGATTTTGAACACAAGTCTTTGAAGAAACGACTAAGATCCGTCAAAGCATCCCATATTGGTTTATCAAGCTGATCCCGAATTGCTATAGGCATGAGTCTCTCCATGAACACATGATAGTTGACTCTTCATCCCTTGCAATTTCACACCCATAACACACCTTGCAATGTTTGACGCATATCCATCTGGTAGTTTCAGAGACTTAACCCATGTGCACACATCTTCATTTTATTTTTTGGACAATGTGTACCTTGCATGCGATTTGATAATCTTACCATTAGGAGATTCATAAAGTTCTAATCCAGGACACTTACAAATATCTTTCATGTCCAAACGCGCTTTATTGTTATCTTTTGTCTTCCCCATAACATTCATCACAGTGTTAAACACATTGTCAAACACATTCTTCTCAATATGCATCACATCTAGATTATGATGAATCAAATTTGTAGACCAATAAGGCAGTTCCCAAAAGATGCTTCTCCGAACCCAGTTATGAGATTTGCCAAACCCATTGATTATGTTTGTGGCATCAATCTTACCAAATGGGATAACCGGTAATCTCATCACACGATCTCGCATCTCCGTTCCCGACAATCGCGGTGCAGACATATCATTGTCTACTTTCCCTTTCGAAACGGGTGATTTACCGGAAAGAACCGACGATGACAGTCAAACCAGCAAGGCTTTCGACCTTTTGATAGATTAAACGACTTTGTATGCTCCATATAATACGGACAAGCCAACTTCCCTTGTGTACTCCATCCAGCTAACATACTATAAGCTGGGAAGTCACTTATAGTCCACATAACCGTTGCCCTAAGGTTGAAATTTGTTTTCGTTGCAACATCCCAAGTCTGTACTCCATCCTACCACAATACCTTCAACTCATCTATAAGAGGTCTTAAATAAACATCTAAGTTCTTTCCAGGACTCTTAGGACCAGGAACCACGAGTGAAAGAAACAAGTATGGCTGTTTCATACACATCCAAGGAGGCAAGTTGTACGGAGTAACAATCACAGGCCAACATGAGTACGGAACAGCTGAGTGGCTAAACGGATTGAAACCATCGGTGGACAATCCAAGCCTCACATTTTTAGGTACCAATGCAAACCCAGGATGTGCTAAGTTGAAATCTTTCCAAGCCTGCCCATCTGCGGGATGATTTAGTTCTCCATCTTTAGCTGGAGATTTCGCATGCCAACTCATATGTTCAGCTGTTCTTGAAGACATGTACAATATTTTTAGCCGATGTGTTATTGGAAAATACCTTAGAATCTTAAACGGTATACTTGATTTTTTTGTAGTCACACCCTCTTTATTAGGCTTAAACCGATCATGACTGCAAAACGTGCACCTTGTCATCTGTTCATTTTCCTTATAAAACAACATGCAATCTTTGGGACATGCATCGATCTTTTGGTATCCAAGACCCAACTTCTTCACCATTTTCTTACAAAAGTAATAGTTACCAGGTAATTTCTCACCGTCAGGTAACATACTCTTAATGGCCTTTAAGAGCGACTCAAAACACTCATGGCTCCTGTTGTGGTCAGCCTTGATGTTAAGTAATGTCACCACTGCAGACAATGTAGTGTGTTTGGTGCAACCATGCCACAATAGCTCGTTACCCTCGTCTAACAACTTAAAGAAGTCTTTGGCATCAGAATTCATAGGTTGCTCTCTGCCTTGTTCCCAATCAAAATCTGGCCCTGCAATATAATGAACCATTTCATTCATACGATGAGTACTACTGCCCTAATTGTGTACTTCTGTGATGCCACCATCTCTTCTCTGCCCATGTGCCCACCAGCATTCTTCATAATTTTTCATGAACCCGGAAACAAGTAAATGATAGTTTATCATGTTTATGTCCATATAATTTATATTCTTACACTTCAAACATGGACATCGTATCTACGACTGACCATTCATACATTCCGGGTGACTATACGCATACTCCAAAAACATTTGGCAATTTGCTCTAAATTCAGCTGTAGCACCTATCTGGGCATTTGACTTTCGTCGTGCCATCCAACTATGGTCTGAATAGAGGTCCATGATTCCACGGTACCTACTACAGACAACATGAGCTTATTAATCATATGACTTGAGCATACTTGTAAGCATATGATTAATATTTCAGCATACTTGTAAGCATATGACTTGAGCATACTTGTAACCATATGAATACGTAAGGTATGAGAAACTTCACGCCAAGAATTGAATAGTCCATATAAGGCCTAGGCTAACATGTTTTAAGATTATACCCCTCACGGTCCCTTTCTATAATCTTTTATGTTTTGGGATAGTCACAATTTGTCGGCTAAATTTATAGCTTCTATAACATTTTATAGCTTTATTCTTGTATACATAAGTGTTAAATACCCTTATTTTTCTGTTATAGCCAAAACAATCTCTTTATTGACCAAGTGTGTTTAGTTACCTTCTCTGTTGCACTAACAGTTCTCTAGCACTGCCTATTTTGGCTTAACAGCCCCCCAATAGCCCCCCTAATAGCTTACCATACTGCCTATTTTGAACATTTTTCAAACTTATACTTATAATACTTAAAAAAATTTGCCAAAGTCTCCCCTACAATATAAACTAGCCACATGCACGACGACATGTATATATGGACATTTCTAAGCACCCAAGACACAAACCAAGAGAAATATACAAATTTTCAATACAAAAAGACCAAAACAATAACGATTGAATGCAAATTAAAGCAGTAAAAAATTCAATAAATTAAATCAAATTCTTTGTTAAGACAAGGATGTTAGAAAGGACTCTATTTTATGTCTTACTGAACACTCATGGATTCTGAATCAGACACAGTCATATAAATCAAATTATGAACTTTTAGTCGATTTATGTCGAGCAAGAATTGAACTTTTAGTCGAACAACTATGAATCAAATTCAAATTGTTTGGTCATTTTACAGCTTTATATCATTTATGGGAGTCTGTATATGTATATATACAGACATAGTTCATGGAAGAAGACGATGAAGATCAAAGGTTTCCTCATCATCGCAACCCAAAAGAGTTTGTTTCGCTCAAACATTTAGAATGTCTCCCCTATTTTTCTGTAACTTTCATTTTCAATCCTCTAAAAATTTCAGAGTAAACTATAAAGCTAATAGAGTCTGACACACATCTTGGCGTTCTGTACTGGCATTTGAACCCAAATAATTACGAGAATAACAAAGAGTTGTAGAAGATTAGACAAAGCCAGGGGCTACAATTACATGGTATATGGGTGTGTAATTTTATGCTTGCTACATTTCTACCATCTATAAAATGTTATACAAAAATTAAGTTAAAAACTATGGATGGTTTTGATTGAATTGAAAATATGAGATTAACTTATATGTATATAGGATATGCTGGATTTGTGCTCTGATAAAGTGGAGAATTACGAGCAGAAGCTGATAAACTGTGTGCATAGTTAGGTTACCTATGAGCGGTGGCAGCGATGGCAGTAACGGCGGCGGTGGGTGGCGTGAGTGCGTGCGTCTTCTGCTTCTTCTCCTTTTTCTTTGCTCCCCCTTCCCCCTCTTCTCTCTATTCGATCTCCCTCTTTTTTTTCTTTCGTCTCTGTGTCGAGCGAATGACTGAAACTGGTTACATTAAGGTTGATCAGCGACCGCATGCGGTCGCTGCTTTTTAATGACGTGGACGTATTAGCGACAACCAGGCGGTCGCTGATAGAGAGTAGTCGCTAATACATAGTAGTGACCGATCAGCGACCGCATGCAGTCGCTGAACTTACCTAGCGACTAGAATCCATAGTGGTTGCAGATAGTGGCCGCTAGTACTATTATCCGAGACCGAATACAGCGGTCGCTGATATTATTGGTCGCAGATAGGGTTTTTTTTGTAGTGCATCCTCAGTCCTAAATGATGATATAACTGAATATCTTTGGCTTGTAGTGCAAATATTAATGATTATTTGATGAATATCTTTGGCCCGTAGTGCAAAGATGAACATGTGTTGAGTTGAACATGACCAACTGGTGATACGAATGAATATCTTTGGTCCGTAGTGCAAAGATGAATATTTGATTCAAGATGTGTATTGATTGATGTTATTTACATGGATAAAATATTGATGATAGACTTTTAAATTATAGAAGATAGTAGATTTCATTATCTACTTAACTCTTCTAATGAATTGTATTTCCGCTGTGAATATTGATCTAAAACTTGTTGTCTATTATATTTTATCTGATTTAATGAAGGCTAACGATAATTTGTTGTACATTATCTTAGTCATAATAATATCTTTATTGGGCTAGTTGAGCTAATCATTTTCTTTTTTGTTCTATTTTTCTTCTCAGAAGGCGAGAATATATCGGGAACTAGTCTGGGCATGTGGAGTGATGTTTTTAGTTAGTTGTTTTAACAGTCCTTACTATTTTATAAAATATTTCAATAATTATAATGAGAATTTATTTGAATTTAGATATTGTCTAGAAGATAATATTTGTATTTAAACTCACAGCATATGTGTTTTTGTATTTTGCACGATAATTGTAATAATGAAGTTGTAGTTGTTTTTCGTACCATGTATTTGTCGACTCAGAATGAGTGATGTATACCTATTTTGGGGGCATCACATAAATAATTATATCGTTAAAAATAATGCTAAAAATAATATTTATATCTTTAAAACATATATTAATAAAAATTAGAAGATAGATGTAATATTGAGGATTCAAATTCCAAAAGTTGTAATCACTTGTGGTGGTGGAATAATGATAGACGTGAATTACTTGTTTATGCTTTAGGCAATTTTTTTATACATTCATGCATGATAATACATATTTAAATAAATTATGATAATTTTAGTTACATTTACAATAATACATACATTAAAATTAATACATGATAAAATTAAGAGAAATCAAGTAATAATAATACACAAACACAAGAACATTTTAATTTAATTAATATATATACGGTAAAACTATGAATTTGGCCACCGAAGTTGGCACGTTTTACTGAATACCCGATTGAACTTTTAATTTGTCAAATTAACTAACTGAACTAATTAAAATTTTCAAATTAGGTCATTCCGTCAAATTTGGTTAACGGATGTCAAGTTTTTTCATACGTGGAAGAAAAAAAATGGGAAAATAAAATAAAAAAATGAGGTGGCCAATCAGAAACAATGACATGGAAATAAAAATAGAAATTTTTTTTAAAAAAAGATTTTTTTTAAAAACAGAATTTTTTACAAAATAAATTTTTTTTTAAAAAGATTTTTTAAAAAAAAATAGATTTTTTTAAAAAACAGAATTTGTTAAAAATAGAATTTTTTTTTTTAAAAAATGTCTGTTTTTTAAAAAGTTCCATTTTTTTTATAGAATTCTGTTTAAATAAAATCTAATTTTTAACAAATTCTGTTTTTTTAAAAAATCTACTTTTTTAAAAAAATGTTGTTTTTATAAAAAAATTATTTTTAAAAAAATTTATTTTTTTAAAAAATTCTATTTTTAACAAATTTTGTTTTTTTAAAAAATTTATTTTTAAAAAAAATTATGCTTTTTAAAAAATATATTTTTTTAACAAATTCTGTTTTTTTAAAAAGAATTTGTTTTAAAAAAAATTTATTTTTTTAAAAATATGTTTTTTAACGAATTCTGCTTTTTTAAAAATTTTATTTTTTAAAAACATTCTATTTTTTTTAAAAAAAATATGTTTTTTAAAAAATTCTATTTTATAAAAAAAATTGTTTTTAGAAAAAATTCTATTTATAAATGCTGTGACGCCCACAAAATTAGGTATACATCACCCATATTGGGTCGTCAGATACATGGTACAAAATTCAAATACAACTTACTAATACAACTGTGGTGTACAATACAATAAAATATAACTGTGAGTTTGAATAAATTATTGTCTACTAGAGATTATACAAACTCAAAAGGAGTCCTCATTACAATTATTAACACACTATTTCACAGAATAGTGAGGACTACTAATGCTATCCTCTGGACCGTCACTCTGTTCCCCGACTAGTTCTTGCTATGTTCTCATTTCCTGAAGAGAACAGTGAAAGAAAGGGTGAGCTCAACTAGTCCAGTAAGAAATATTATAACTAAGATAATGCAGAATAAATTATTATTAGCCTTCAACAGTGTTAAACTGATAAAATATAACAACATCAAGTTTAACTGCATCAGAACAAGAAATCCGTTAAAAGAGTCAAGTAGAGAATAAAATCTACTATCTTTTATGATTTAAAAGGTTTTTCATGACTTTTATCGCTGGGACTCGGCTTAATAAATAATCCACATCATCGAATCACCCATGCACTACGACCAAGGATATTCTTTAGTATCACGACCATAAATTATCCATGCACTACAGCCAAGGACATTCGTGTATTCATTAATGGTCATGATTATGCCAACAACTGTCCATCAATGCACTACGGGCCAATAATAACTTTTATCACATCATTTGTAACATTACGGTCATGATTACACCGAATAATCCCTGGTCATAATCATACCAAGTTCATCTATGCACTACAGGCCACAGATGACTTTCAACATAATATAAACATGAGGATGATGACAATGATATAATAATTCAATAAAACAAGTTCAAGAATTAATTTATCCAGGAACTAATAATGTCCAAATTGTCAACATGATACTGCTTTGTAGAGTAAAAATTCAAGAATGATAAGAAGAATATTTCCATGAAAAGATACTGGATCGATGAAGTGAAAATATCAAGGATATTCTACTAATTTCATGGAGTATAGAAGTCAAAACTTTAACCAACTGAGTATAATAAAGAATGGAATAACAAAAGAAATCACCATGCATGCGGTACTTCGCATAGACAGGTTATTCCAACAGAATAATAATAACAGAATCAGGTCAGGCAAATTTTTCACCGACAGGATGTTCCAACCGAATAATAAAGACGGAACCAGGTCCGGTGTAAAACACACAGACAGGATGTTCCAACAGAATAATAATAAAGACGGAACCAGGTCCGGTGTAAAACACACAGACAGGATGTTCCAACAGAATAATAGAAGAATGTCACCAAGTATAGGGTAAACCGCGTATACAGGTTATTTCAACAGAATAATAAGCAATAGAATAACAACAGTTCTCTTCATGAATAAGAAAGAATAACACCTCTTACATTAGTAGGGGATTGAATACTGCAGTAGTGTAGTAATAGAATACTCTTTTTCTTTCTCTCTTATTCTCTCTATACTTTCTCTCTCTATAGCTTGAATGAATTCGTGAAAAATAATGAAGCACTAGGCCTCTATTTATAGAAGATTTCTAGCTTAGTACTTGAAATGTGAAAAGGCAAGTGGCTTGACGACTGATGATGTGAAAAAAAGGTGGTTTGACGCTAGTAATGTGAAATACCAAGTGGTTTGACGCCTGTAATGTGAAACACCAAGTGGTTTGACGCCTGTAATATGAAACAACAAGTGGTTCGACGCCTGTAATATGAAACGGCAAATGATTTGACGTCTGGTAAAGGTAATTACTATTGACGAAGAGACTGTTAGATGATGACATATGGCCCCCCCCCCCCATAAAATAACCAAACTTACCACAAACGTCTCATAATAGACTCTTTATATACATCAATGATTGAATAAATATTACCACAAATCATTTTATTTTTAATCAACACATATTTAATCTTTCAACAATTATTAATCATTTATAACTTGTTGTCTCAATTATTGATTTAATAATATAACATATTATACAGATGATACTGTGACAATAATTGAATCAATAATATAATAGATATGATGCAGCAATTACTGTAGCAATAATTGAGTATAGCTGAGTGACTTCTCACGTAAGCATCAATAATCAATATCGTGTGCTACTATGCAACCACGCGTATTACTGTACTTTTACTACCAGGTAGTTCAACAGTTTTAATGGTAACACCTCCGCCGTTATTTTCATAAAATATTTTGTCGTTTTCTCAATTCGACAATAATTCCGTTGTGGGGTCCACCAATGATTGTGCCGTCGTACGAATATTCCCCGTCAAAAAGAATATTCTCCGACCAAACGAATATTTTATAACAACTTGCTTACTTTACAAAATTTATAAATATTACCCACAACTATAACATTATATCAAATTTACTCCATAATATTCAAAAATAATATTTATAGAAAATTTATTTTTATTTATAAAAGTTGGGGTCTTACAAGAGGGCCTAACATATTCAATATATTGTCAGTATAGTTAAACAAAACGAATATTTAATATTAAAAAAATCCTAACCGGCACAGCTTGTACCGGCTTTCGTGGTTAAAATTGATTGACGTGGCAGACACATGGAGGCTTAAAGGGAGAAATTCAAAAATGCCCCTAACACATGTAAATATGTCATTTAATCAAAACAATAAAAAATACTAAAATTCAAAATAAAAAAGCGTAACATATTTACATCATTTAATCAAAATACTAAAATTCAAATTATTTTGTTAACTAATCAAAATAACTAATTAAATAAAATAATTTGTATAACATATTTACATCATTTAATCAAAATATTAAAATTCAAAACATAACATATTTACATCAAATACTAATTAAAAAAAACTAATTTTAAATATTACTAAATAACGTTATCAATTTTAAACGTCAATATATAATTGATTTTTAACGTTATCAAAATACGTTATCAATTAGTATCAAAATAACTGTATATCTAGTGTTTGAATACTAATTTTAACATTATTAAAATATTAACGTATTTTAACATATCAACTAATATTAAAAAACGTTAATACTTTTTTATATTAAAAACGTTAATGTTTTTTAATTTTTTTTAATATTTTTGATATTAAATACGTTAATATTTTAAAAAATATTAATTTTTTTGATATGAGGTTCATATTAAAACGTTAATATTTTTTGAAATATAAATATTTTAAATTTTATTAAAAAAACATTAATTTTTTGATATTAAAAATATTAAAAAATGTTAATATTTTTGATATTAAAAAATGTTAATATTTTATTAATATTTTTTATATTAAAAAGCGTTAATATTTTTTAATATTATATGTTAAAAAACGTTAATATTTTTCGATGATGTAATTAGTTAAATTTTAGAAATATTATTTACGTAAGACCCCAACTTATTATAAATAAAATTGAATTTTCCTTTATTCATTATTCTAAATTAATAAGGGTTAATTTGATATAATGCTTTGGTTATGGGTGAAATGTGATTTTTTTTATTAATGGTTAAGATAGTAGACATTATGATTTATTTGACTCTTCTAATGAATTGCTCATTTTACTATAGTTGTTGTTGAAAACTTATGTTGTCTATCATTTTCTAAATATCTGATTTATCACTATTGAAGGTTGATGATAACTTATTCCTTGTTATTTTAGTCATGATATTATTTACTGGGCTATTTGAGCTCACCCTGTTTCATAATTTCTTTTAGGAAATGAGAGTGTAATAGGGACTAGTGGAAAAAACAAAAGAATGGATTGATGGTCCGAGTTAGTAGCTAGACTAGTTCTCACAATATTGTAAAATAGTGTGACAATAATTGTAATGCGGACTTAATGAATATATTGTCGTACTATACACTGTATTATAATAATAAGAGAATTGATGTATTGTTTTGTATTTTGACGACTCAAATTGGGTGATGTAAACCTGAATTTGGGGGCGTCACATAAACCCTACGAGAAATTTATATCGCTGTGGAGATTAATATTTTGTAATTTTTAAAAATAAAAATTTTAATTTTAATTTTTGTGTAAATATTACTTTAATTAATATATAACAATTTGAGGGCGGATACGGGGTAGGGATTGGGGTGGAGAAGCAAATATCATCCCTTCTCCATTCCAATAAATAACATTCGGTGATTTTCAATCTCCGATATTATTATCGTTCAGAGTCAAAATCACTGCCCTCATTTGGAAAGGGATGTGAGGATCACCGTGAAAATGGGACAAATTGCCATCGTTAATTCTATATATAGGTCCAGAAATCGTGTTCAAGAAAAAGAAAATAGATGAGTTACAGGCTTCGGTTAAAGATTTTGGTGTCTAGTTTTTGTGAATCCGGATTTGCTGTCCTATTTTCTGTAGTATCTCATATATTATTTTTAACAATTTTTTTTTTATTTTGTTACAAAATATTTATAAATAAATAAATAAAAATTATATGAGAGTAATACATAAGAGTGGGATTAAGATGTCTTATGTTAAATAACCAAATCATATAAAAGTCTAAGTTGTTTGAAAGATGCACTAATAATATGGGGATAAATAACGTTTTGATCACTGTACTGGGGTCCGGTTTTCATTCTGGTAACCGAAACTTTTAAAGTTACAATCGAATTACTGTACTCTCACATATTACAAAATAGTCATTAATTTTATTTTCCGTCCAAAAGTCAGACGGAAATCGTGACTGTGCAAGCTGGCGTGATGACTGTGCAAGCTGAGCCCATTTTTTGCTTATGTGGAGCACAAGAAATGCAAGGAGACATATTATTATAGTACAAACTACCAAAATTATTAACTACTTCACCTCAATAATTCTAAAACTAATAATAATAATAATAATTATTATTATTTTAAAATAATAATAATTTCAAAATAATAATAATAATAATAATAATAATAATAATAATTTTGAAATAGTTAACTACTTCACCTCAATAATTCTATCTTTTTTAAAAAGTCTATTTTTTTAAAAATTCTTAAATTTAAAAATGTTAATTTTTTATAAAAACAGATTTTTTTAATTTTTTAAAAAACGTTAAATTTTTTAAAACTAAACTAATATTTTTTTAAAAAGTCTATTTTTTTAAAAATTCTTAAACTTAAAAAACATTAATTTTTAAATTTTAAAAAACGTTAATTTTTAAAAATTTAAAAAACGTTAAATTTCTAAAAAAAATTTAAAAAACGTTAAGTTTCTAAAAAAATTTAAAAAGCGTTAATTTTCCAAAAAAATTAAAATTTTCTGTTTTTTTATAAAAAATTAGCGTTTTTTAAAAAAAGACTTTTTTTAAAAATAGAATTTTAAAAAACAGAATTTTTTTTAAAAAACAACTTTTTTAGAAAAAAGACTTTTAAAAAAAAAATTAAAACAGAATCTTAAAATTATTACTATTAATAGTATTTTATTATTATTATTATTTTAAAAAAGTCTTTTTTCTATAAAGCAGTTTTTTAAAAAAAAATCTGTTTTTTAAAATTCTATTTTTTTTTAAAAAAGTCTGTTTTTTTAAAAAACGTTAATTTTTTATAAAAACAGAAAATTTTAATTTTTTTTAGAAAATTAACGCTTTTTAAATTTTAAAATTCTGTTTTAAAAAAAGTTTTAAAAAAATCTGTTAATTTTAAAAAAGTTGTTTTTTAAAAAAATTTCTGTTTTTTAAAATTCATTTTTTTTAAAAAAGTCTGTTTTTTTAAAAAAACGTTAATTTTTTTATAAAAAATAGAAAATTTTAAAATTTTTAAGAAAATTAACGCTTTTTAAATTTTTTTTAGAAACTTAACGTTTTTAAAAAAAATTTAGAAAATTAACGTTTTTTAAAAATTAACGTTTTTTAAGTTTAAGAATTTTTTAAAAAAACAGACTTTTTTAAAAATATATTAGTTTAGTTTAAAAAAATTTAACGTTTTTTAAAAAATTAAAAAAATCTGTTTTTATAAAAAATTAACGATTTTTAAAAAAAAACAGACTTTTAAAAAAAATAGAATTATTGAGGTGAAGTAGTTAACTATTTCAAAATTATTATTATTATTATTATTTTATTATTTTGAAATTATTATTATTTTAAAATTATTATTTTTATTAGTTTTAGAATTATTGAGGTGAAGTAGTTAATAATTTTAGTAGTTTGTACTATAATAATATGTCTCCTTGCATTTCTTGTGCTCCATGTAAGCAAAAAATGGGGTCAGCTTGCACAGTCATCACGCCAGCTTGCACAGTCACGATTTCCGTCTGACTTTTGAACGAAAATTAAAATTAATGACTATTTTGTAATATGTGAGAGTACAGTAATTCGATTGTAACTTTAAAAGTTTCGGTTACCAGAATGAAAACTGGACCCCAGTACAGTGATCAAAACGTTATTTATCCCAATAATTTGTATCATATGCTAATATCCTCAATTACATTTATCTTTCAATTTTTTTGGATTATGATCCCCTCTGTTATATATATCTATCCTCTAATTTTTTTTTCAATATACATTAACTGATATAAATATTACATTAAGCCACAAAATAAAATTTGATACAAACAATTAGCGAAACAATAAAATTCGTCATAAATAATTATGTCTTGAAAGCGTCGCTAAAGGTACATCGAGGAAAATTAGAGAATAGGTGTAATGAAGGAGATCATAATCCAATTTCTCATAATACGCATTTAGTGGCAAACAAAATTTATATTTAACGACACAATAAAATTCGTTACAAACAATTAGAGACACAATAATATTCGGCATAAACAATTATGTCACTGACACTATACCTAAAAATAATACGACCTCCGTTCCATATTATTTGATCATTGTTGACTTTTTAAAGTCAGCTTAAGAGTATTTTAAAGTCAAAATTGACATAGATTCTTTTACTTTTAATCAATACAATGATGAATATTGTAGATTATCTAAAAAGTATTATTTTTTGTAAGTTTTATTGTTTCTTAAAATAAATTTCAAAAGTCAATAATGATCGAATAATTTGAAACTGAAGATAAATATAACGCAGGGATCCCAATTCACAAAAATGGGACAACAAATAATATGAATAACGTGCCAGTAAAATTGAACTCAGATTTTTGCTAGGTATTTCCAAAATTTAAGAAGATTCACCGGAAAGTAACTTTTTAGCTTTGATCAATTATTTTTGGCTACTACAAAATTGATTTCATGTGTTTGAAACAAGTTGTCTGATCTGGCAACTCCTACTTGGCTTAACAGTGAATTATACTTTCGTCGTTTGTCCCTAAAAAGCCCTCCGCTACCTGCTTTTTCCCCGGCTTACCTCTCAATTATTCATCGGCTTTTTTTGGATGCACATTGAATTAAAATAAACCTTAGCTGGTGCTTTCTGTTCTTTCACGAAACCCTCTGATAAAAATAATCATAAAAGATGGATATATAGACACAAACACACACCTACACATGGGCGCATATTATATACTAGCTGGGTCCCGTGCCTCCGGCACTGTATGAACAATATGATTTATCTCAAACTTTGAACGACCAAAATAATTTATTGAGTGAGCGGAAAATTTAAAGTCATTTGTATTTTATTAAATTATTATTGGATTATTAGATAGATAGATGTATTTTATTAGATAGATGTATGAACGGTGGGATTTATCTCAAACTTTGGACGGCCCAGATGATTTATTGAGTGAGCGGGAAATTCAAAATCATTTGTATTTTATTAGATAGATTATTAGATTATTAGATAGATAGATGTATTTTATTAGATAGATGTATGAACGGTGGGATTTATCTCAAACTTTGGACGGCCCAGATGATTTATTGAGTGAGCGGGAAATTCAAAATCATTTGTATTTTATTAGATAGATAGATAGATAGATGTATTTTATTAGATAGATGTATGAACGGTGGGATTTATCTCAAACTTTGGACGGCCCAGATGATTTATTGAGTGAGCGGGAAATTCAAAATCATTTGTATTTTATTAGATAGATATATATATATATATATATATATATATATATATATATATATATATATATATATATATATAGAATCAGGATCCTGTCCGGGAGTCCGGACAGGTCCTAAAATGCGGACCAATTTTTTTTTTTTTTTTTTGTTTTTTTTTTGAAACAACTAAAAAAAAAAATTATGGAACTGAAATTTTTCCATAATACAGTGTTTTGGGTGTGTTTTTAATACCTATACCAACCAAGGTATGTACAGTCTGCCCAGACTGTACAGAAATGTTTTGGTATAGGCATCCAAATCACGCCCAAAACACTGTATTATGGAAAAATTTCAGTTCCATAATTTTATTTTTTTAGTTGTTTCAAAAAAAAAAGTCCGGACCTGATCCGGACTCTTATATATATATATATATATATATATATATATATATATATATATATATATATATATATATATATATATACGGAGAGACTCTAAAGCAAACTTTAAAAAGCGAACCAAAGACGAACCGTCGTCTTTGGTGTCTATGGCGACGGATCGAACCGTCGTCATAGACACCAAAGACGACGGTTCGTCTTTGGTTCGCTTTAGAGACGGACCGTGTGTATATATATATATATATATATATATATATATATATATATATATTATTTCAATTCATGACAACCGGTTATTAGAGTCATTATTCTAGCATTCAACATGTCAGCCGTTGATCAATAACATGGAAGGCTGATATTAGAAGAGAGTAAATGTCCAATCGTTACAACATGTAGCGAGACATGTAATAAGTTTTAGCGGCTACTATTTTAATAATGAGTCCCACCTGGTCAAACTAATTCACTAAAGAGTCCCACTTGGACAGATTGGTCAGGTAAATTTTCAGAAGGAAAATTAGTTTTTTTAAATCATATGTGCCGCTATAAGTTATAGCGGCTGGTAATTTTTTTTGCACTCAAAAATGAAAGAAAGTAAATCATTCATGTGGAAAGCATTTGACTTGTAGAATATAATGCCAAGGATGCGTGTGGGAAGTATATAACTTGTAGAATATAATGTCAAGGTGGGTTTTTAAAGTTCCGCTTCAACTTGTAACGGCTGGACATTCTTTATTTACCACTTTTTAAAACTTCTCCACCATTAATTTATTCATTTACTTTTTAAAACTCTCCCATAATAAAATAATAATAATAATAAACAACAACAACAACAACAATATTAATAATAATTAATATTGTTGTTGTTTTTGTTATTTATTATTATTATTGTTGTTGTTGTTGGTTGTTATTAATATTAATATTATTGTTATTATTTTTTAATAATAATATTAATAATATTAATATTGTTGTTGTTGTCGGATAATATTACCAAAAAGGAATTATTTTTTTAATATACCTGCAGCTACAGCTTGTAGCGGCTATGCCTTTACATTTTTCTCACTAAAAAAAGATGTGCTGCAACATGTTGTAGCGGTTTGCCTTGGACCAAACATTATTAGTGCACATTAATGCTATTGGATTTAGTGCACATTAATGTTTTTTGCTCCTCGGTATCATGCCGCTACAACAAGTTGTAGCGGCTTTTATTTTTTTACCTTTTTATTCTCTTGCAGCTTGGTCTTTTTTCAAGTTATCTTCTTATCCTTCCTTTCCCACATCTCCTGCAACTTGGTTTACTCTCTCGGATATTAATTTCCTATATTCACATCTCGTTGCTTTATTTGATCTGGTTGTCCACTCTCACTTCCCAAGTTCAACCTGAATCTCTGATCCGACAATTCTTCGTTCTTATTCATAAGTAAGTTTTTCAAAATGGCATATAATATCCATAAGAAATTATTTTTATCTAGTTCTTCAAATTTTGTTGCAAGTTTAGATCCGACAATTCTTCATTCTTATTGTTGTTGTTCTTGTTATTTATTATTATTATTATTTTATTATGGGGGAGTTTTAAAAAGCAAATGAATAAATTATTGGTGGGAAAGTTTTAAAAAATGGTAAATAAAGGATGCCCAGCCGCTACATGTTGTAGCGGCCCATATGAACTTTAAAAACCCCACCTTGGCATTATATTCTACAAGTTATATACTTTCCACATGATCCTTGGCATTATATTCTACAAGTCAGATGCATTCCACATGAACTGTGACTCCCCCAAAATAGGTATACATCACCCATTCTGAGTCGTCAAATACATGGTATAGAAACAAATACAACTTCAGTAATATAATTTTCGTGCAAAATACGACAACACATATACTGTGAGTTTGAATACAAATATTGTCTACTAGAGAGTATACAAACTCAAAAGGAGTCCTCATTACAATTATTGATAAAACTATTTTACAAAAATAGTGAGGACTTCTAAACAGTTATCTCGAATCATCACTCCATACTCCGGCTAGTTCCAGCTAAAATTTCTCCTCCTGAGAAGAACAATGGAACAAAAAGGAAAATGGTGAGCTCAATTAGCCCAGTAAAGAATATTATAACTAAGATAATATACAACAAATTATCATTAGTCTTCAACAGGGAATAATCTGATAAAATATAATAGACAACAAGTTTTAGATCAACAACTGCAGCGGAAACAACAATCCATTAAAAGGGTCAAGTAGAGAAAGAATTTTACTATCTTCTAAGATTTAAAAGTCCATCATCAATATTTTATCCCTGTAACAACAATTAATATACATCTATAATAAAATATTCATCTTTGTACTACAGGCCAAAGATATTCATTTGTATCACCAGTTGGTCATGTTCATCTCAACACATGTTCATCTTTGCACTACGGGCCAAAGATATTCATTAGATAATCATTCATCTTTGCACTTCAGGCCAAACATATTCAATAATAACATCATTTAGGACTGAGGATGATGAAAAATATTTTAGAGTAACGAATCCATTGAAACAAAATAACAAATATTAGAGATTCATATTACAGTTTATCCAAGATCAATAATACTCCATAATAACCAATTTTGAAGCAAAATTCAAGAATAAAGATCAAAACATGGATACAATCAAAGATAGTAACCATAATAGACATCTTGGACAAAAAAAAATCTTATTTTTTGGTGAATAGTGTCGTATTGGTGAATAGTGCCGTAGACGTGAATAGTAACCTAGACACAAAAGGTTCCAAATTTGATAAAAAGTGCAGACCAATATTTTGGCATAATGATATTGAAGAAAATAATATCATTTAAGAAAAAAACATCTCTTTCTTTGCAAAGACAGTACTTCTGACTGGAATACTGGATATAGTACTGAAGGAACTTGCACCGCGTAGCAACACTAAAAGTACTAAAATACTCACAAAATACGCTCAATATTATAAAGAGAGAAAGAGAGAAAACTTATGAATTCTGGTGTGATTTTCAATTCTAACTAAGCACCCTATTTATAGAAAAATGCTTAAAATGCCATAGCAGACTAACCTGCTACCCGATGGCTTTACCTGCTACTGTTCAAGCCTACCACATTTGAATAAAAATTTTAGCGCATTTTTACCAACCAAAAGTGGGGCCCACCCATGTTTTAATAAAAATTATTTTATTTTTTGAAACTTCAATAATTCATAATAAATAGCCCTTTGTCAGAAAAATTCAAGTCTCATGTGCTTTCCATAGGAAATTTAATTCTCTACAACTTTGTAGAAGAAAGTTTTTTCCAAATTCTAATCAGAAAATATCCGAAACCCACAAACGGATGATTTTTAAATACTTTCAATCCGAAAAAATACTGATAAAACACCTCAGCATTAATTCCTTCATTTTTATCCACATAAAATAAATATATCCATCATTTATATCCATATAAAATAAATATTTCCTTATCATAGAAATCAATAATTAATTATTCATAAATAATATTACAAAATCACAATTATGACAACCAGACAGTTCCCAGGAAAAGGGGGCTTTCCGATAAGGATTTCTCCTTACTGGCGCGTAATTAGGTGACCAAACCTCTCCTTGACAGAACTTTCTAGACATTGTCAATAATGCTATCTAATAATATTATTCCAAATAATATGAATTATTGATCTGATAATGGAGATGATGTGTAGTGAAAATTATTGAGCAACAATAATATAAAATATCAACGCAGCAATTATTGAATCAATAAAATAAAATATTGAACAGTAATTACTGTAACAATTATTGAGTAGTGTATTCTTATGTAAGAATCAATAATTCAATAATACTGTGCAATACCGTGTGCTACTGTGCAACTGTGCAACCACGCGTATTATTGTATTTTAGCTACCAGGTATTCCAACAGTGTTAACGGTAACAACTACGCCGTTATTTATAAAAACTCAAATTTGTCGTTTTCTTCATCCAGCCATTTTCCGTTATGGGGCCCACAAATGGCTGCGTCGTCGTACGAATATTCCCCGACAGCAAGAATATTCCCCGACAGCAAAAATATTCCACGACCGAACGAATATTCCCCGACAAATGAATATTTTATAACCACTTGTTTATTTTGAAAATTTTCACATTTCACCCATAACCAAAGTATTATATCAAATTAATACCTTATTATTCACAATAATAAATAGAGGAAATTTGATTTTATTCATTAAAAAGTTGGGGTCTTACAACCTCCCCTTCTTATGAAATTTCATCCTCGAAATTGACGTACGTACCTGGTGTTTCGAAAAGGTGAGGATACCTCGCTTTCATTTCTGATTCCAACTCCCAGGTCATCTCTTCAATAGCATGGTTTATCCACAAAACCTTAACTTGTGGTATAACCTTCGTGCGTAGGACATGCTCTTTTCTATTCAAGATCTTAACAGGTACCTCCTCATACGTTAAATCTTCGGCTATCTCGTCAGGTTCTAACTCAATAATGTGGTTCAGGTCATTAACATATTTACGAAACATAGATATGTGAAAAATATTATGAACACGAGACATACTTGGAGGTAATGCGAGTCTATAGGCCACATTTCCTATTCGGTCAAGAATCTCAAATGGACCAACAAATCGTGGATTGAGCTTTCCTCTCTTCCCAAATCTTGTAACTTCCTTCCATGGTGCAACACGTAACAATACATGATCCCCAATATTAAATTCCACGTCCTTTCGATGAAGATCCGCATAACTCTTTTGTCGATCTCGTGCCGTTTGTATATGTTTTCGAATCGTTTGGATCTTCTCTGTAGTCATTCGTACCAACTCTGGCCCCAACAATGTTGTTTCACCCACCTCGTCCCAGCATACTGGAGAACGACATTTTCTTCCATACAACGCTTCGAATGGAGCCACACCTATACTTGCCCGATAACTGTTGTTGTATGAGAATTCCACTAATGGTAGGTATTTATCCCAATTCCCTTTGAAATCTAGGACACAGGGTCTTAATAGATCTTCAAGAGTTTGAATAGTCCTCTTTGATTGTCTGTCCGTTTGAGGATGGTATGCCGAACTGAATCGTAAATTCGTGCCCATAGCTTTCTGCAAGCTAACCCAAAATCGTGAAGTGAATCTTGGGTCACGATCAGAGACTATGAATACTGGAATGCCATGCAATCTCACAATCTCATTCACATACATACTAGCAAGACATTCAAGGGAATAAGTCTCACGTATAGGCAAGAAATGGGCAGACTTGATTAATCTATCAATAATAACCCAAATCGCATCTATGCCTTGAGAAACCTTGGGAAGACCCGTAACAAAATCCATAGTAATGTGTTCCCACTTCCATTTTGGAATCTCAAGTAGTTGTAAATGACCCTTTGACATTTGATGCTCCGCCTTTACACGTTGACAAGTTAAACACCTCGAGATAAACTCTGTGATCTCTCTCTTTATATTGTTCCACCAAAATGTATGTCGAATATCATGATACATTTTGGTACTCCCAGGATGGATTGAAAACGGTGTGTTGTGTGCCTCCATCATGATTCTATGCTTCAAGTCAGAATCGTTAGGAACACAAAGTCTGGAGTTGACTCGAAGTATTCCTTCTTCATCGATTCTTGCTTCTAGAATAGCACCTTCTTGCACTTTCTTTTTCATACGCATCAACTCCATGTCCGTAGCTTGAGCAGCCTTAACTTTATCAATTAAAGTCGGTTCTACTCATATGTTTGATATCATCACATGGGTACTTGGAGCCTTTACTTCTATCTCCATCCTTTGCAAGTCATATAAAATGGACCTTTGTGTTAACAACATTGCAGTCGTACCCGCATATGATCTTCTACTCAATGCGTCAGCTACCACGTTTGTTTTTCGGGATGATATTGGATGGTATGATCGTAATCTTTCAACAGCTCGAGCCAACGTCGTTGCCGCATATTGAGTTCCTTTTGAGTGAAGAAATATTTGAGGCTTTTATGAACTGTATAGATCTCCACTTTCTCCCTATACAGGTAGTGTCTTCAGATCTTCAACGTGAAAACGACTGCTGCCAACTCGAGATCATGAGTAGGATAATTTCTCTCATATTCTTTGAGCTGTCGTGAGGCATAGGCTATGACTTTCCCATGTTGCATGAGAACACATCCCAACCCTTTGCCTGAAGCATTGCTGTAGATAACAAATCCATCCGAACTAGATGGTATTATCAGAACAGGTGTCTAAATGAGTCTTCTCTTGAGTTCTTGAAAACTCTTCTCACAATCCTCGCTCCAACCGAATTTTATATATTTACGAGTCAGCTAAGTTAACGGAGTAGCAATTCTAGAAAATCCTTCCACGAATCTCCGATAATAACTAGCTAAGCCCAGAAAGCTACGTACTTCGGTCACCGACTTCGGTTGCTCCCAACTTTGTATGGCTTCAATCTTCGCCGGGTCGACAGATACTCCATGTTTTGACACCATGTGCCCAAGGAATGCTACTTCCTCAAGCCAGAACTCGCATTTCTTCAGCTTGGCATATAGCTTGTTATCACGAAGCCTTTGCAGTACCAGCTTCAAATGGTGCTCATGATCTTCACGGCTTTTGGAATAGATGAGGATGTCATCAATAAAGACAACAACGAACTGATCCAAATATTCTTTGATCACACGGTTCATCATATCCATAAAAGAAGTAGGAGCATTAGTTAATCCAAAAGACATGACTAAGAATTCAAAAAGCCCGTACCGAGTTATGAATGCAGTCTTTGGAATATCCTTAGTTTTAATCTTCAGCTGATGATATCCAGAACGAAGATCGATCTTTGAAAATAATTGTGCTCCTTGCAACTGGTCAAATAAGTCATCAATGCGAGGTAGCGGATACCTATTCTTGATGGTGACATGGTTCAATTCTCGGTAGTCAATACAAAGTCGCATACTTCCGTCTTTCTTCTTTATAAATAACACAGGAGCACCCCAAGGAGATGTACTAGGATGAATGAAACCGATGTCCAACAACTCCTGTAGTTGAACCTTTAACTCCTGAAGTTCAATAGGAGCCATTCGATATGGAGTTTTAGAAATGGGCTTTGTACCAGGTTCAAGGTCAATAAAGAATTCAACTTCCCGTTCTGGGGGTAGGCTGGGAAGTTCTTCAGGAAATACGTTAGGAAATTCACTAACAACAAAAATTTTATTCAAATCTGACGTGTTTTTGTTCAAGTCCGTGACATGGTCTAAGAAAGCTTGACATCCATTTTTTAATAAACGAATATCTTTATGGCTTGATATGACAGTGACTGATTTTAGTGGTTTAGTTATTTGAATTCGTATGACAGGTTGGTTAGGAATATGAAAATTAACAACCTTACGAAAACAATCAATTTTGGCATGATGAGTGGTTAACCAATCAATTCCTAAAATCACATCAAAAGCAAGTATCTTTAAATAGATAAGATCAACAGGTAATGTGTTAGTGCCAACTTGGATTAAGCAAGATTTATAAACAGTGGATGTAACGAAAGTTTCCCCCAACGGAGTCACCACTGATAAATCAAAGTCTAATTTCTCCGGAGTCAAGTTTAAAAGTTGAGCACAAGAAGGAGAGATAAATGAATGGGAAGAACCGGTATCTAGTAAGGTATAAACTTCGCAAGAATTCAAGATTAGCTTACCCGTGATCACCTCGTTCGGGTTTTTCGTGTTTTGGCCAGTCACGAAAAACGCTCTTCCAGGAACCACTGATTTCGACTTGTCCGGGACAGCCTTTGGAGTCACCATCCCTGCTAAACTTGGTTTTTCTACAGAACAGTCTCGAGCTATATGGCCCTCCTTTCCATAGTTATAACATACCTTGGATTGTTGTGGGAAGTTTGGGCTGATATGTCCCTCTTTCTCGCATTTGTAACAAACGATCGGTGCTCATTCTCCTCCCCTAGAAACAGTTGATGTTTTGATGACTTCTTCACGTTATCATTGTTGTACCTTCTCTTCTTAAAATCTCGTCCTGACTCGCTCCTTCTATTATCACAGCCGCGATTACCACCACAGAGTGGTTACCGCTTTTGTCTGAATGCTTTCCTCCCTGCTGGTTTTTATTGCTCCGATGGCTGCCGCCACCGGTATGACCCTGGTTGTGGTCCCTCGGTTGTACATACTCATTATCTCGCTCTAATAATTGAGCCATATTTACAACATCTGAATATAAAGAAAATTTGTAAGATATAAGATATTGTCGAATCTCAGGCTTTAGACCTCTCAGAAACATCCTCGTCATTCGTTCCTCATTTTTGACCAAATGAGTTACAAACCTGGATAATTCTGCAAACTTTGCCTCGTACTGGGACACCATCATGTTGTTTTGTCTCAGTCTAATAAACTCCACCTCCTTCATATGACGAATACTTTTAGGAAAGTACTTGTCATTAAATAGTTTCTGAAACGTTTCCCAAGACATGCTGAGTGCGATAGGCTGGGTACGTTTCGCAGACTCGCACCAGTAGCCTGCCTCACCGCTGAACATAAAGGTGGCGAAATAAACCTTCTGTTCCTCCGTGCATCCCAAGACATCGAATATCTTGGTAATTTTATTGACCCGCGTTTTCTCCTTGATCGGATCTGGCTTTCTAATAAATTCTGGTGGTCCCAACTCCTTGAACTGCTTGGCTGTGTCAAGCCGCGCATTGCTATCATTTCCACCCGTATTCTGTGCACAGGTCTCCCTCGTCTGGTTTTGCATAAACTGCAAAAAAACATCTGAATATCCCATCATTCATCATTTGTTCGGTAGTGTTGTTTAGAGGAGGAATATTGCCTTCTTGTTGCACGTTCCCCTGGGTGGTGATTAAAGGTGTCTCCACGGTCTGATTTACTCTATTATTAACGTTCTCAACTGACATTCTTAAATACTGCCATAAAATAAGGGTTAATAGTCATGTCATATATTATCCCTATACTCTGACCGACCAAATAAATATCAAATAAACTTAGTCAGGTCATACTAGCGAAGGAATTCCCCGTCTCTCCCCTCTTAGTTCTTGTCTCACATCTCAGCCAGGGATCATATCCTTAAGCTTTGATACCAACTGTGACACCCCCAAAATAGGTATGCATCACCCATTCTGAGTCGTCAAATACATGCTATAGAAACAAATACAACTTCAATAATATAATTGTCTTGCAAAATACGACAACACATATATTGTGAGTTTGAATACAAATATTGTCTACTAGAGAGTATACAAACTCAAAAGGAGTCCTCATTACAATTATTGATACACTATTTTACAAAAATAGTGAGGACTTCTAAACAGCTATCTCGAATCATCACTCCATACCCCGGCTAGTTCCTGCTAAATTTTCTCCTCCTGAGATGAACAATGGAACAAAAAGGAAAATGGTGAGCTCAACTAGCCCAGTAAAGAATATTATGGCTAAGATAATATACAACAAATTATCATTAGTCTTCAACATGGAATAATCTGATAAAATATAATAGACAACAAGTTTTAGATCAACAACTGCAGCGGGAACAGCAATCCATTAGAAGAGTCAAGTAGAGAAAGAATTCTACTATCTTCTAAGATTTAAAAGTCCATCATCAATATTTTATCCCTGTAACAACAATCAATATACATCTTTAATCAAATATTCATCTTTGCACTACAGGCTAAAGATATTCATTTGTATCACCGGTTGGTTATGTTCATCTCAACACCTGTTCATATTTGCACTACGGGCCAAAGATATTCATTAGGTAATCATTCATCTTTGCACTAAAGGCCAAATATATTCAGCAATAACATCATTTAGGACTAGGATGATAAAAAAATATTTTAAAGGAACGAATCCATTGAAACAAAATAACAAATATTAGAGATTCGTATTATAGTTTATTCAAGATCAATAATACTCCATAATAACCAATTTTGAAGCAAAATTCAAGAATAAAGATCAAAACATGGATACAATCAAAGATAGTAACCATAATAGACATCTTGGACAGAAAGAAGAAAATTTCATTTTTCGGTGAATAGTGTCGTATTCGTGGATAGTGCCGTATACGTGAATAGTGTCATATACGTGAATAGTAATCCCGACACAAAAAGTTCCAAATTTGATAAAAAGTTCAGACTAATATTTCGGCATAATGATATTGAAGAAATAATATCATTTAAGAAAAAAATAACATCCCTTACTTTGCAAAGATAATACCTCAGACTGGAATACTGGATATAGTGCTGAAGGAACTTGCACCGTATAACAACACTCAAAGTACTAAAATATTCACAAAATACGCTCAATATTATAGAGAGAGAAAGAGAGAAAACTTATGAATTCTGGTGTGATTTTTAATTCTAACTAAGCACCCTATTTATAGGAAAATGCTTTGAACGCCATAGCAGACTAACCTGCTACCTGATGGATTTACCTGCTACTATTCAAGCCTACCACATTTGAATAAAAATCTCAGCACATTTTCACCAACCAAAAGTGGGTCCACCCATGTTTTAATAAAAATTATTTTATTTTCCGAAACTTCAACAATTCATAATAAAGATCAGAAAAATTCAAATCTCATATGCTTTCTATAGGAAATTTAATTCTCTACAACTTTGCAGAAGAAAGTTTTTCCAAATTCCAATCAGAAAATATCCGAAACCCACAAACGGATGATTTTTAAATGCTTTCAATCCGACAAAATACTGATAAAACACCTCAGCATTAATTCCTTCATTTTTATCCACATAAATAAATATATCCATCATTTATATCCACATAAAATAAATATTTCCTTATCATATAAATTAATAATTAATTATTCATAAATAATATTATAGAATCACAATTATGAGAACCAGGCACTTCCCAGGAAAGAGGGGGCTTTCCGATAAGGATTTCTCCTTATTGGCGCGCAATTAGGTGACCAAACCAATCCTTGACAGAACTTTTTAGACAATGCCAATAATGCTATCTAATAATATTATTCCAAATAATATGAATTATTGATCTGATAATGGAGATGATGTGCAGTGACAATTATTGAGCAACAATAATATAAAATATCAACGCAACAATTATTGAATCAATAAAATAAAATATTGAACAGTAATTACTGTAACAATTATTGAGTAGTGCATTCTTACGTAAGAATCAATAATTCAACAATATTGTGCACTACCGTGTGCTACTGTGCAACCACGCGTATTACTATATTTTAACCACCGGGTATTCCAACAGTGTTAACGGTACGTTATTTGTAAAAACTCAAATTTGTCATTTTTTCATCCGACCGTTATCCGTTATGAGGCCCACAAATGGCTGCGCTGTCGTACGAATATTCCCCGACAAATGAATATTTTATAACCACTTGTTTATTTTGAAAATTTTCACATTTCACCCATAACCAAAGTATTATATCAAATTAATACCTTATTATTCACAATAAGAAATAGAGGAAATTTGATTTTATTCATTAAAAAGTTGGGGTCTTACATGAATGCTTTACTTTCCTTTATTTTCGAGTGTAAAAAAAAACCCAGCTGTTACAACTTGTAGCGGCACATGATTTAAAAAAATAATTTCCCTTCTGAAAATTTACCTAACCATTTTGACCAAGTGGGACCCTTTAGTTAATTAGTTTGATCGGTGGGATCCATTATTAAAATAGTTGCTGCTACAACTTGTTACATGTGCCGCTACATGCATGTTGTAGCGGCTGGGCCTTTACTATCTTTTAATCCCAGCCTTCCATGTCATAATTGATCAACGACTGAGATTGTGGTTATTGAAATAATGACTCTAGCAACCGGTTACTGTAAAATCCTAACTTTTTGAATAAAGGTGAATTTTTTACAAATATTATTTTTGAATATTATGGAGTGAAATTGATTTTTGGGTGGGTGGGGGATTGATGTTTGATATGGGGGAGAAAAATTAAGTGGTGTTTATATAATATTGATATATATATATATATTATATTTTAATTGTTGTTTGATGGTTGATTGAAGAAAATGTTCATCCAAATTTCTCAAAATTTCATCTATGAGTTGAGCATTGATTGCATCAATAATTTTTTCTTGCACAGTGCCCTTCCATTCTCCTATAAATAGAAGCTCATTCCTTCATTATTTCTTACGAATTCACTGAAACTCCAGAGAGAAAATTATAGAGAAACTATAGAAAAGTATTTTGCTACTTCCCTACACTTATATTCAGTTTCTTTTACGGTAAGGGGTGTTATTCTTTCTTATTCATGAAGAGAACTGTTGTTATTCCATTTCTTATTATTCTATTAGAATAACCTGTATACGGGGTCTACCCTATACTTGGTGACATTCTTCTATTATTCCGTCTTTACTATTCTGTTGGAATATCCTGTCTGTGCGTTTTACGCAGGACCTGATTCTGTCTTTATTATTCTGTTGGAATATCCCGTCTGTGCATTTTACGCCGGACCTGGTTCCATCTTTATTATTATTCTGTTAGAATATCCTGTCTGTGCGTTTTACGCCGGACCTGATTCTGTGCTTATTAGTATTCTGTTGGAATAACCTCTCTATGCGAAGTACCGCATGCATGGTGATTTCTGTTGTTATTACATTCTTTATTATTCTGTTGGAACATCCTGTCGGTGCGAATTTCGCCTGACCTGGTTCTGTTATTTAGTATTCTGTTGGAATAACCTGTCTATGCGAAGTACCGCATGCATGATGATTTCTTTTGTTATTCTATTCTTTATTATACTCAGTTGGTTAAAACTTTGACTTCTATACTCCATGAAATTAGTGGAATATCCTTGATATTTGCGCTTCATCCAGTATCCTTTCATGGAAATATTCTTCTAAGTATTCTTGAATTTTACTCTACAAAGCAGTATCATGTTGACAATTTGGACGTTAATAATTCCTGGATAAAATAATTCTTGAAGTTGTTTTATTGAATTCTTATATCATTGTCATTATTCTCATGTTTATATTTTGTTGAAAGTCATCTGTGGCCTGTAGTGCATAGATGGACTTGGTATGATTATGACCAGGGATTATTCGGTGTAATCATGACTGTAATATTACAAATGATGTGAAAATTAAAAGTCCTCATTGGCCCATAGTGCATTGATGGACAGTTGTTGGCATGATCATGACCATTAATGAATACACAAATATTTTAGGCCCGTAGTGCATGGATAATTGTGGTCGTGATACTAAAGAATATCATTGGCCGTAATGCAAGGGTGATTCGATGATGTGGAATATTTATTAAGCCGAGTCTCAGCTATAACAGTAATGAAAAACCTTTTAAATCATAAAAGATAGTAGATTTTATTTCTACTTGAATCTTTTAATGGATTGTTGGTTCCGCTGCAGTTAAACTAGATGTTTATTATATTTTATCAGTTTAACACTGTTGAAGGCTAATGATAATTTATTCTGCATTATCTTAGTCATAATATTTCTTACTGGGCTAGTTGAGCTCACCCTTTCTTTCACTGTTCTCTTCAGGAAATGAGAATATAGCTGGGACGAGTCGGGGAACGGAGTAATGACCAGAGGATAGCATTAGTAGTCCTCACTATTCTGTGAAATAGTGTGATAATAATTGTAATGAGGACTCCTGTTGAGTTTGTATAATCTTTAGTAGACAATAATTGTATTCAAACTCACAGTTTATGTTTTATCGTATTGTACACGACAGTTATATTAGTAAGTTGTATTTGAATTCTGTACCATGTTTCTGGCGACCCAAGATAGGTGATGTATACCTAATTTTGGGGGCGTCACATTGTTGGAGACTAATGATAATTTATTCTGCATTATCTTAGTCATAATATTTCTTACTGGGCTAGTTGTGCTCACCCTTTCTTTCATTGTTCTCTTCAGAAAATGAGAATATAGTTGGGACGAGTCGGGGAACGGAGTGATGGTCCAGAGGATAGCATTACTAGTCCTCACTATTCTGTGAAATAGTGTGATAATAATTATAATGAGGACTCCTTTTGAGTTTGTATAATCTTTAGTAGATAATATTTGTATTCAAACTCACAGTTTATGTTTTGTCGTATTGTACACGACAGTTGTATTAGTAAGTTGTATTTGAATTCTGTACCATGTATCTGGCGACCCAAGATGGGTGATGTATACCTAATTTTGGGGCGTCACAGTTACCATGGATTGAAATCCATATATATATATATATATGGGAAAAATGTATATACACAGCTGTGTATTACACAGTAGACTATGGCGACGGTTTTTTGGGCTATAGCGACGGTTTCATCCGTCGTCATAGCTATTCTGGGCTATAGCGACAGTTTACCGTCGCTATAGCCCAAAAAATCTGTAGCCATAGACCTACTGTGTAATACACAGCTGTGTATATACATATAGCCCTATATATATATATATATATATATATATATATATATATATATATATACAAAAATATATGTACAAAAAAAATTCCAATCGAATACTCTTACTAACCTAGTAAACTGCTTAATATTACCTGTATTTTCAAATATAGTATTTTTATGAATGTTTAAATTCAAAATTATTTAAATATTTCTTGTTTTCTACATCTAATTGCATAAATATGAGTATTCAAACTTAGTATTGTATGCTCGCCATTAAATAGAACAACTTTTTTTGATGCAACTGAAAATTCTTTATATATGAAATTTAGTTTCATTGCGTTAGATTTAAAGAATTGCTTTTTTCTTAATGCATTTTGGAGGAATATTTATACAACTACAATGAATAGCATAATTTATCTCAACAAATTTTCAATTAAAACACTAAGTAATTAATATCACACTCTAAATAATTGAGATACAAGTCTCACAACATATAAAAAGTAATAAAGTGATTGATATTATCAAAGCAAAAATGACGTTATCGGATAAATTTTGCTTGAAGTGTTAATTGTCGCTAGAATAATTATAAAAGTGTCACTAAATGTACGTTTGTTCAAAATTAAGATACTCTCCATTACACTTTTTATTTAATTTCTTCAAATACACATTTAACTTGACAAATACTGTGTTTAACAAAGCAATATAAATTTAATCATAAATTATGATATCGATATCGTGGTTAAATCTATAATATTTGTATTTAACAAAGCAATATAAGGTGAAAGAAAAGTTACAATGAAAAAACATAAATAAACTCTCATAACAAAGAATCAAAATTAGAATCTAGCTATAACCATATATATAAAATCTTTTCAAATACCTCGTTTTATCTTTTATAGAGTATTGCGTTATTGACTCAGGTCATATTTGTTTGTAATTGGACCATTAATTTTAAGTTCCTTGTTTGTTTTAAAATTTGGATTTTACTATTAGTTCATGGATAATAAAATGAATTGGAATGAGGAACCATTTAATACTATGTCTACCCAGGTATTATAATCGCTATCATTTGAGATTAAAAATTTATAAAACAAAATTAATCTTTATCTTTTCTTTAAATGACTAGTATATCCTATTATATATATATATATATATATATATATATATATATATATATACACCACGCATTATGGAGAATATGATCTCTTTGTTATTACTAGTAAATGTATAATAGTTCAATTGATAAATTTTTATCCAATCCTTTAAGTAATCACCGACAAAACAGACATAACAATAGATTATTTTAAGTTAAGACTATTTAATCATATAATTAATAGTTATAGAACTATAACATGTTATTATATAGTCCTGAAACTATAATTCATGTGAATATAGTCCTAAGATTATAATCCGTATAAGCAAACACAGCCTTGTGTTATAGTTTTATTCCAACTAACATTGGTTCGTACAATCGTATGTATATACTAGATGCATGGGTGTTCTTGGCAAAAAGTTCTAAAAAAAAATAAGAGGAATAGAAAAAGAAAAAAGAAGAGGGATATACAAAATAGTAGTAGTGTTATTCTATTTCTAAACAACATTTTGACATATTGACCCACCACCCATTCACAACTCGTGTTGGATGTTTTGAGTCACTATTGATCACCAGATCTGATCAATATGTATGTATTTATTCGCATTTATGAGAGTACAGCTTAAAAGCCACTTTCTCTGGTGCATCATACAACTAGTTTTCAGTCAAAATTAATTATTGATATAATTCCACATTTCCATTACATACTCACATTTTGTTTGACTTTTGAGTTACACAGATCAGATTTGTACTTATGGGGCACATTAGGGGTTCTCAACAATAGAAGAAAGTTCGGACGCAATTGAGTCGTCAAAGTTGAATTTTTAGAAATGCTCAAATAATATATGGGAAAAAGTCTGCAGACAAGAATATATGGGACATGAATATTGGACAGGAGTATATTTAATTTTTATCTATTTATGTTTTGACTCACATATGTATTTTACTTTCAAATGACTTTGCTTTTGCCAATTAAAATAAATAGAACACACATATTATATATATATATATATATATATATATATATATATATATATATATATATATATATATATATATATATATATATAGCTTATTCATAGTAAATTGTGTCTTTGGATATATTTTTTGCCACCATATTTAAACCATCTATTTATAAATCTTGCGATCGCGATTTGAAAAAAAAAACTACTTACAGCAATAGTGTTTCATCAGGCAATTCTCACGGCCGATTCTTAAAGTTTAACCAGTGGAAATATTCTCCTGTGTAGCTTAAAGTTTCTTTTTTGTGAGGGACATGATGAGTTCCTTTTCCACATAATTCAGTAGATAGTCTCAATTATTAATTTGGTCTCACCAACACAATTTTCTCTTTTGGGTGGGTGAGTGGGGAGTTTGTAGTTGCCAGATGATTTCCCTATTGGAATTCTGATGGAGCCACCTATAACCTAAACACATTTACATAAAATTTGGAATGTACTATATATACTTGTAAGTCTTGTATGTTAAAAGTACCAAACCAAATATTATAAACGAAATGAGTGTTAGTAAGGAATAGTATGGAATGAGAAGGGTACATTGTATCTTGGTCAACTGATGTTGCTTCATCATTATTAGTTTCAACTATTCTATGTATTTTTCAATTTTATTTATTTGTAATTAAGAATTTGAAAATATTAGCTCCATTACAAATACTCTACCATTAGGGACTCAATAGAGAACATATTATCTTGTTGAAGATATCTCCAATAGCTAATGTGTCCTACTGCTTAGAGAGTTGATGTCAAGTTTTTTGTCTCCCTTAGTCACTTTATTAACAAAAAATGTAAAAAATTAAATAAAATCGGTTGAGCATTGTAGCTCTTGTTAATTACCATATAGAAATGTAAAATAAAAATAGAAATATAGCAATGAAAATAAGAAATAGGAGAAGAAATTTAAGGCCACAGAACATGGAAGGAGAATTTCATTCTATTAACTTCCTCAAAAAATTATATTGTAGATAAATATCTATATATAGCATAACTTATCTTACATGAGATTGAGAACAATACAAAACAAAGGATCATTGCCGACGGGATTAGTGTCGACGGCATATATGCCATCGAAATTGACCTCTTTGGCGATGACAACACCGTTCGGTAATGAGGCATGTCGTCAATTTATTGGTTCCCTTCAAAATTGGTATGGTTGTCGACGGGAGTCCGTCGGGAAAGACACTGTTGCCGTCGGTAATGAGGTGTTTTTTTGGTGCGTTAAATATGTGGGGGAGGGAAATAAAGGGCGACGGGGGAAAATAACATTGGCGACGGTACTGCTGTCGTTAATGACATATTCTCGACGGGTTTATTATTGATGATGTTCCCGTCGACAGTCTCTCACTTTTGTACAAAAAATTTCAAAATTCGTGCTTTCTGTCTTCCTCTTCTCCGAACTTGCTCTATTTCTTGACCGGTTTCTTCCCAAATTAGTTTGTGTCTAGTTTCTTTATAAATTGGGTTTGTTCGTCTAAGTTTGAACTATTCGACTGAGTTGGGTTTTTCCCAAATTCGTTTGACGGAGTTGGGTTTTTCCCAAATTCCTCTGATTCTTTGTGCTCAAGCATATGGGATTGCTAGAAGCTCTCTTCTTTCTTCTCCATTGTCTCTAAATAATCATCTCCTCCCTCTCTTTTAGATTTTTTTCGAATTGCAAGGTAAGGGTTTCATCAACACTTTTAATTTTTTCCCCCAAATTTATTTTTTTTCAGTTTCAAAAAATGTTTGAGTTAATTTTTGCATAAAATTTATTCTCTTTGTGATTATTTGTTTTTAATGGATCAGTTGCTGCCAATTTGGGAGGAGAACTGGGCGACAGCTTCTATCGGGTGCTTTTAAGTGCATCTCCATCTCTTTTTTCTCATTACTGCTTTGTTGCTTGTATATGTTGTATAAGGCTAAGAAATGGACCATTTTTGTTTGGTTATTTTTAATTTTTATGTCAATGGATGAAATTAGGGTTTTCCATTCTGAATTTGAAATCTGGTATGTTTATTGGGTTATTGAAGAGAAGCAGTTCGGGGCTTAGTTTTCACTGTAAGTTTTTAATCTATTTCAATCAATTCATTTGTTTATTTTGAACCCATTTTCTGTTTTTGCGTGTATGTCTATGTTTGAGGTTCTAATTAGGTATTTCTCAATTTGGTGAATATAGTGATTATAATCTCATATGATAGTCTAAGAAAGTGATCTTCTTTTAATTTCTTTGATTTCTTCTTCATTCTTAAAGAAATCTGTCTTTTTTTCTTTAATAATCATTATGATCTAATGCGTGTATATATATGGAGAGATTTTGGGGAAAGTAAAGGGTTATTTAGAAGTTGGATAGCCTTTTTGAAACTGTTTTCAAAAACTATTTGGCATTAAAAACACCAAAACAAACTTGGCATTGAAAACAAAAACTAGTACTGGCATTGAGGAGGAAAATTGTAAAACATTTGTTTGTGGTTGTCAAGCGTATGATAGTCATCGGAGCAGGTGGTGCGAGTGGATCGGGTGACGGCCCATCATTATTTGACTATTTCTTCCGACGGATCATAGAGGGGTGCATGACGAGCAGTGTAGTTCATTTAGGCGCACCTTCACGCAAGCGGATCTACCAGTTTGCTTAGGAGGTCGTCCACGGCTCCATAGATCCTACATCATTTGCCGACGAGCACATGGGTTTAGTCCAGGATCAGGAGGTCGTCCGTGTTTACGTGGTTGTCTTGGCCAATATTTTTCCTCCACATATTCGACTGGTAAATGCAATTATTGGTGTATGTATTTATTTAATTCATGCAATTTGTAATTATATTACTTATATAAATTGTCAAACATATAGTTATCCGACTTCTTGTCGAACTTGTATAAATTAAAGAAAACTTAGAATAATAGTCGAAAAAAGACCAAAACTTGACTCGGGCGTTGAAACGACATGCAACCATAAACATAACACCTCATAGACATTAGGTATACGTTACAACTTACAAGACTCGATTTCGATATTTGGAGACCAATTTATTAGCTCGTTTGCCTAACTTTTTAAAACTTAGAACAATAGTCAAAAATGAGACCAAAACCCTCCTCGGGCATCGAAATGACACGCAACCATAGACATGGCACCTCATAGGCATTAAGCACATGTTAACCTTCACTCCACTTTTCTTCACATGCTGAAAATTATATATTATAATAATAATATTACTATTTAAATTATAAAATTTTATATTATTATATTATCACATTAATTATACTATTATAATGTAATATTATAATAATATATTTGAATGAATATTTTATCGAAGAAGAAAATTGTGATTTTATAAAAAATATGTCAAACTTTCAACAAATGTTTCATGCTAAATTCCTTCATTTATATCAAAATTGAACCAATATCCACCACATTATAATTATTCACAATTAATATTATAAGCTCACAATATTAACAAGATCATTTCCACGAAAGAGGGGGTTTTTCGATAAGGATTTATCCTTATTGGCGCGCAATTATATAACCTAACCCCTTTCCTCGATAGAATTTTCTACACATTGTCAATAATTCTAACTAATAATATTATTCAAATAATATAAAATATTGTATAGATGTTACTATAACAATTATTGAATCAATGATATGAGATACTACGCAGTAACTACTGTGGAAATTATTGAATACTGGGTGACTTCTTACGTAAGAATCAATAATCATATATACTGTGCAATACCGTGTGCTACTGTGCAACCACGCATATTACTGTACTTTTATCACCGAGTATTTCAACAGTTAACGGTAAAAGTTTTACCGTTATTTTTTTTATAAAAAAGGTTATTTATGTCGCTTTCTATATTCGACAGTTATTTCGTTATGTGGTCCACCAATGATTGCACCATCGTACGAATATTTCCTGACAAAAAAATATTCCCCGACCAAACGAAAATTTTATGACAACTTACTTACTTTGCAAAATTGCACATATCACCCATAACCATATCATTATACCAAATCAACACCTTATTATTCAAAATAATATTTAGAGAAAATTAAATCTTTATTCATAAACAGTTGGGGTCTTACAGAATCTGTCGATGGATTTTGTTCTGGGTCTCCCTCGGACTCAACGAGGAGTGGATTTTGTGTTTGTTGTAGTTGATTGGTTCTCTAAGATGGGACATTTCATTCCTTGTTGGAAGACCTCTAATGCATCCCACGTGACTCAGTTGTGCTTTCGGGAAGTGGCTCGTCTACATGGAGTTCCTTAGTCTATCACTTCTGATAGGGATTCGAAGTTCCTAAGTCATTTTTGGATCACCCTATGGTGACGGGTGGATACTACTTTGAAGTTCAGTAGCACTGCACATCCGTAGACTGATGGAAATACTGAAAATCTAAACCGAACGCTAGAAAATTTGATTCGGAGTATTTATAGTGATAAGTCGAAACAGTGGGATGTGGCGTTGACACAAGCTGAGTTCATATATAATAATGTTATTCACACTGCTACGGGTCAATCACTTTTTGATTTAGTGTATTGTCAGTCTCCTAAACATGCGTTAGACCTGAAACGTCTTCCCAAGGTTATTGGAAACAATGTTACCACTAAAAACTTGGCTGAGCAAGTTAGAGATGTTCAGGGCGAAGTGAATTCTAGGTTGGAGGAGAAAAATGTGAAGTATAAAGTCGTGGCCGATGCCAAGAGTCGTTCGAAGTTGTTTGAAGAGGGTGACCAGGTTATGGAATTTTTACGTAAGTAAAGGTTTCCAGTCGGTTCCTACAATAAGTTGAAGCCACGAAAGTATGGCCCGTACAAGGCAATCAAGAAGATCAATGATAATGCCTACGTGATCGACTTGCCTGCTGAAGTGAACATCTCTCGTACTTTTAATGTATCTGATCTTTATGAGTTTTGTGAAGATGTTCCACTTTATCCTGGTTATAACTTGAGGTTGAGTTCTTCGCATGTAGGAAGGACTGATGTAGGACAATTGGCTTTGGAGTTTTGAGGAAGAGTTAAATAGGAAACAGGGAAGGTGATCTGGTCCAAGGAAACGACCATAATTCCCGAAGAACTGAAATTGTTCCTGAAGAGCTGGGTTCGATCGGCTTCAAGTTCGGAAATGACATCATGGCTTCGGGAGATCGGAACTTCTTTGGAAATAGTGTCATCGCTCAGGAAGGCTGGATTGTTTATTTTAATTATTTCTAGTTTAAGTAGAATTCGTTTAAGGTAATAATGTTTTAGTTGGAAACAAATCTTTATAATATATATTACGTAATTAAAGGTTCCCTGTTACGACTTTGTTATCATATTAATTAGTTGCCTATTAAAAGTTTATTTCCATAGTTATAAGGATTCTTTAACTATAAAATTCAGCTTGTGGGTTTAGGGTTTGGACAGTTTATTCATAATTTATCATCTTTTACGATTGATATCGTTTGTTTCTCTGGTGGATTCCCGTTTGTATTCTAAGAATTTACATTGTTAAATTCTTTTCGATTTCCTTTCTGCGTCACACCCATTTGAATTAAATTGACCACTTGAAGGACTCAATTGAAAAAAAATTCATGTAAATGACCAAACTAAAATTTAAATGGTAACTTGAAGGGAAACTTTTGTAATTTGGCCAAGCCTAAATTAAGGAAGGAGTTGCAATTTCTGTAATAGAATTGCAAGTGAATGAACAAAGATAATTGAAAAGGTTACAGAATGCAAGTCTCTAATTATACAAATGCAACTTATTCTTATTAACGAGACAGAATCGAGAGACAACTTCACGACCTCTATAAAGAGAAAAGGAGACATAATTGTACTATCACACCATTATCAAGTGAAAGTGTTGAACGAATATATCCTTGTCATACACTAATATCAAGCGACAGTGAACGAATATACCCGTATATGGTTGAGATTGAAAACCCATCACTTTTACAAGCTTAAATTATTTACACTTTGTGAGTTTTTCTACCTAGAATTTCTAAAGATTTTTAACTTAGAAAATGATGGGAAAGTGATTTTCCTTACTTGTGTTTGTGAGTTTAGTAAGTAAAGCAGGACATAAATGTTATATATATATATATATATATATACACACTAGCTGGGTCCGTGCCTCCGGCACTGTATGGACAATATAATTTATCTCAAATTTTGAACGACCAAAATAATTTATTGAGTGAGCGGAAAATTTAAAGTCATTTGTATTTTATTAAATTATTATTAGATTATTAGATAGATAGATGTATTTTATTATATAGATAGATGTATGAACGGTGGGATTTATCCCAAACTTTGGACGTCCCAGATGATTTATTAAGTGAGCGGGAAATTCAAAATCATTTGTATTTTATTAGATATATATATATATATATATATATATATATATATATTAGGAAATTGATATTTTTACATAATTTTTTGATATTTTCATATGAAAGGTGTCGATAGATGTATAGTGACGGTAAAAACAGTCATTATATGATCTATATCGACACTTTTTATGTACAAATATCAGAAAATATGAATTTTCTATATATTAGTGTGTTCCACACTCGCATAGACTAGCTCAAACACAAACACTTCAATGCACCTAGTCTATTTTTTTAATTGTCGTTTTACGAGAAAATACAAAAATTAAGAAATTTAATTAATATTTCGATCAAATTAAATATATAATTGTTACGTTTTCATTTGAAAAGATAAAAGAGATATCATAAATAAATATTTAATATAGTGATAGTATAAAAAAACTAAATCACTAATGCTAAGTTAAAATCAACAAACGACACACAAATCAAATGACAAAGAAATAAAAATAAACAAATTCTATTCTCTAAAAAAAGAAGAAGAAATGGTGGAGCGCGTACACCTACCATATTCAGGGGAATTTATGACATTAATTTCCTCAATTCATACTAACAACGCTGTACAGTTATATATATTCCTTGAAGAGGTTTATACAGTCTGAAACCACACTCACACTCGGAGGGAAAAGGGGAGGAGGAAGTAAAAGATTTTTTTTAGCCCTTCTAAACAAAAAAGGAAAAGGGCTAAAAATGAGAGGACGAATTGGACTCTATAGCTTAGACGGCTAGATTTGATTTCTACCCAAGCTTTTATTTTGAATTAAAAACATCCTAAACTTTGAGGGTTTAAATAATTTACACCCTTCCCATCAAAATAATTTGCACTTCAGTGTGAAGGGTATAAATTTTTTTAATACTCAAAGTTTAGGTAGCTTTTAGTATTTTTTAAAAAAATGTGGAAGTATAAACAGTAGGGTGCAGTTTGTGATTTAGTCAAAAAAAAGAACTTACAAAGGTAGCAGCATTAATTAATTAATTCCATAAAAAGGATTCAAAACAACCGGAAACTAAATTCTCCTGCCCCGAAAACTGATCGGAAAAATACCCACTATCGTCATTAGTGGACCACGGCGGAGGATAAAACCACCCATCAACCGAGTCAATAAGGACAAAATCGTTCTTCAACTCGACCGAGTCAAAACCCGTTCCCAGACTCGGCAACTCAACGATTTCGCTCAATTCATCCGAATTTGACAAGTCTATAGCCGAAACCAGTGACGATAACGAAGATGAAGACGACAAAGGCGTCGTCGGCTTGTCAAACTTGTCCATTGCCGCGGCTTTTGCGGCTGCCGCCTGGACGTCTCGAGGAGAGAGAGAAACAGGACGAGGAAACGAACAGGCGAGTTCGGGGAAATTAAGAATCGCCGAGTTACCCTTGATGCTCAACGCCGCAACGTCGTGGGCCCGAGCAGCCATTTCGGGTGTGGTGAAAGTTCCGAGCCATATGCGGGATTTTTTTCTGGGCTCACGAATTTCAGACACCCATTTGCCCCAGCTCCGCATCCTGACGCCCCGGTACAGCGGGTGTTTGTTACTGTCTCGGATTCGTTTCGGCTTTTTGTTGGGTTCAGGTTCTTTCTGGTTTGGCTGAGTTGACTCGGTAGAGGAGGGGGAGAACGAGTTGGAGGTACTCTCGAATTCCGAGTTATCCGAGTTTTGTGTCGTCATTTAACTGCATAAAGTAGTACTACAACTAATGAACAAGAGGAATTAGGGACTGTTTCGAAGAGTGTAAATGAAGAATAGAAGTTATTATGAAGCTGGATTTAGAGAGAGAAGTGGGAAAGGAAAAGGATGGAATATGTATATATAATGCAGCTTATTTTGAGCTACTAGTATGATGAACAAGTGAACTTTCCTCATTCAGCTCCAAATGATTTATATCACACTTATAAAGGCCAAGATAGAGAGAGAAATAGAGGAGAGAGATGAAGCTAATGAAGAAATGGGTCACACTGCAAGACCCTACGTTTTTACCACGCAACCCCTACGCTTGTACCATACATGTCGACGCGCGGTGAATTAACAGTAAAACAACTTCTCTTTAGTAACACACTGTTATTATAGTTTAGTTATTCTGTACTAACACTGCATGTGTTCGGAAGATGTTTCTTTTTTTAAATTCTGATGACCATCAGATCTTGCATCGGACAATACAAAATTTGTTAGCCAGTAAAGCCCTATAAACACCACTTACTATGGTCTATGGATCCATTATATATATAATATACCTTCTGTTTTAATGCCCTAATCTATTACTTACCTAATTCATATGCATGTAAACTTTAATTTATCTGTATATGTCTTGGCTTTTGTGGTAAAAACAAGAATTCATCTTTAAGCTTTCTTGGTAAAGAGCTAGCTTTAGTTTAGATTATTATTATTATTATTATTATTATTATTATTATTATTATTATTATTATTATTATTATTATTATTATTATTATTATTATATGATTATAAGGTAACCAAGAGAGTGTTGCAGTGTTTTTATGGTCCATCATAACGTAGACATATTGCAAATCAACATTAGGGTTGTTCTTAATTAATTATAGTTTAATTTTTTGGATTGCCTCTTGAAGATTAAATTATAGGGATTTACATTAATGTACAAGTTTCACAATTGTGGTCTGTGTTCATTTGGTCCCTCAAGCAAGAAAACATCTTGAAGATTTTAGCAATTGGGGTCCATTATATATAGGGGGCAAGGGATGGGTGAGGTGTAATAGAAATATATATTTTGTGATCATATAAGCAATCATATGTGTGTAATACAAATATATACTTACGCTTTTATGTATGTGTAACACCACCGTAAAATATATTTTTATTACATCAAGTTCTACCCTCCTTATAATTCAACCCTTAAATTAAATGGATTTACACATCTGTTATATCAATTACTTAATTTCACAAAATGTCTCTCCTTCAATTTCAGACTGAAATTGGTTGAAAAACCTGACCCAGTCGGCAACCCGATAAGATCCAAATAGTTTTATACGGTTTGATTGTACTTAGATATAATTTGACTTCATTAAAATATTTTTAAATACAATTAGTAATCCCAAATTAAAATATTTTAAATACAATTAACCTCATATTAAAATACTTTTAAATACAATTAACTTCAAATTAAAATACTACTAAATACAATTCACGCCAGGTTAAAATACTTTTAAATACAATTCACCACAAAATGTAGATTTTAAAATATATAAAATTAAAAGTTAAAATTAAAATTCACCCCAAATAATGTTGAATTTAAAAATATAAATCCTATTAACAATTTAAATAAAAAAATTTAGAGATTAATTTTATTAAAATTAAATAGAACTTCTTTTATACTCCCTAATTAAAACTTTAGAATAAAGAAAAACAAAGTAAAAAAAGTGACCCATCTCTCCCTCCTCTCAGCCTTTTCCCCTTCCCACTTCCCATCCTCTTTTCCCCTGCCCCCTCCCGCAGCAGTCAGCAATGCTCACCTTGAACATTGAAACATGCCCACCTCCTGCAGCACCCCGCGTTCCACCGTCACAACCTTTTGTTCCCCCCGTCAATTTTTATCTCCAAAAAATATAATTTTCATCTCAATAGCACAACCCAATTGGAACTTTTCTAATATGATTCTTTCATTGTCGCCGCTACTATTGGTTCTCCTAATTTTCTAAATCACCTTCTTTACTCGTACAATTTATGCTAAGCATAAACCAAACCGATATAATGTGGAATGGATAACAAAGAGTAACAAAGACCCCTATATTTCAATTGATTGCTCCTACTACAATCCTACACTTCAAGGTGTTTTTGTTCATTAATTTGTTGGCTACTGATTGTTCTTGTGTTTTAGTAGATCTGTTGGTGATTGGGTTGGGGTCTTGTGGTGTTCTTGATTTGTATACGGTCAGTGGCGAAGTTTTTTATCTAGTGGGGTCAAAAAAATTTCATGCTATAAATAATTCGGTGGGGGTTTGAGGGTGTAGCCCCGAGCTAATTTTTTATTTGTTGGCCAGTTACATTGTATTATTATATATATACCCCTTGTTGACCTCTAATATGTCTTTTTAATAACAAATTTGTTAATAAATATTTAAATTTCTTATGTTATAAAAATAATATAAATTAGATTAGTATTTATTTTAAAAATATTAGAGGAAGATGCATACATCAAGTAGTAGAAGTAATATGGAATTGAAAAGGTTATAAAAAATTCAATTTGACCCCGTATATTAAAAAAATTATAAAATTTCAGTGGATTCAATTTATTTATTACACTTAAATTTCTTTTAAATTTATCATATATTATAAAATAATTTTTTTCAGTGGGATCAATTAACCCCTCATGCTTTTATGTGGCTTCGCCCCCTGTATACGGTGATTTAGATCTAGACGTGAGTGTGTTCTTGGTGTGTTAGTGTGTGTTTAAATTTGTTTATATTTTAATTTGTGTGTTTGGTTATTTGTATTTTAATATTAATAATACTTAATTGTTTAATGAAGTCAAATTATATTTTAATACGGTTAAATCGTACAAAACCATTTGCCTTGCCAAAAAATTATGTATTCCGGCCAAATTCGGCCAGAAATTGAATTTGGGGAGACATTGTATGAAATTAGGTAGTTGATATAACGAATATGTAAGCCTAATTAAATTAGGGACTGAATTGTGATGAAAGTGAAACTTAGTATAAATAAGTGTATTTTGTCCTATAAATAAATGTAGGGCTGAGATTAGATTAAATGGTTATGAGATGAATGACTAAGATGAAAGCCTTGAAATGTCATGTATATATCAATATTGTGATTTGTAAACACTAGAAAATATATGAAAGAAATTAAAACATTTTTTTCAAACCTCTCTTCTTCTTCTTCCTCATCTACAAATTTTTCTATTTTTCTCTCTATTTTCTATCTATAACTCATCTACAGTTATACCCAAGAAGAGGCTAGGGATTGCCTTTGTGTAGCAACAGATACCATTCGGCCGGTCATCATATTATGAAAGTGAGGATTCATTTAATTTGCTCCGAGTGGTACAAAAATTTCGAATCCAATATCACCAACTGATGAAACAAAACCATTTCAAGAAGGGTTTAGTAGTTGCAAACATAGTAATCCTTTAAACGAGGATGTTGATCAACTGAAGGTGGACAAAACTAATTCTCTACATCAAAGTTGATTGCCTTGGGTAAGATAAGGGATTTTTGTGCAAATGAGAATGAATTAATTACCTGATGAAGGCGAGGTGTTTAAAAAAGTCTCTAACGAGCATTGGGTTACAAGTGGCAACCAAATACCAAAAGAATTGCAGAGATTCAACCACCTGCTGACCACGTGGCTAGCGAAATCAAAATTGAACAAGTGATATTGGTACTCATGGTGAATTGTTTAAAATCGATAATAGAAAGAGAGTATACAACAACAGTAAGATTATAAATGTGGATAATTTTTTTAAGGGCGTTCGTGTAGTTCCGTAGTTAAGCATTTTTCAATCATATGTGGTGATATGAAAAGCCTATTTAGTAGTCCTTCTGAAAATGAGCTTGTATTTGACTTGAAGAAATAACATTATATGTGACGCCCTCAAATCCGGGTCCCTCAAATCTCAGATTCGGTGCTCACGGTACAACATCTACATCTCATCTAACTACCCATTCATTATGAATTACATCATTCATTACATTGACTTAATAAAAACATAACATTATCCCAGGTTTTACTAACCTCAACTTAACTTGCATACCCTTAAATATTCAAAAGGTTTACATAATTAATTTACATAAGGTAACATAACAATTAAAAGTTCACATTAAACTACTCTTAAGCTTTGCCTTTGTCTTTGTCTTTTTTCAAACATTCGGGCTTAACTAAAATAATGTCATGATATAGCAAGGGTGAGCAACTAATTCGCTCAGCAAATTTAAATACAAGAATGATATATCATGATTAGAAGAGTTTAACTCTTTAGAACTTCAACAATATTCAAAAGATTGTGATGTAGTTGAAACAATATGAATCATATCCGAGTCAAAGATTTTCTTAAATTTCACGCTGAATAACATATCAATAAGGAAATAGTTAAGTTCTTTCGAGAGTTCAACAATATTCAATTGATTATGAAGAATTAGCAATACTGCAACAATATTCAATAAAGTGTGATACTCCCAGATTTCATGCTGAGTGATCACAAACGGATCAAGAACTATTAGAGAAATCACCAGTTAATAAAACTGAATTACCTCAAAAATATAAGTTAGTTATAAAAACCAAATATACTCTTCTGCGAGTAAATGAGGTGATCAGCCCCACTGTACCTTATATTATATGCATAATACTCAAAAATAACGCAAGGGGTCAGATGCTCGACAATAAAGTTTCCCTTTTTATAAAGGCTGTTCATCTCAGTCTTATATCATGAGTCTGTACCACAATAATATGGCTTGGATTGAATTCGTTCTTGCTAAGATCGTATTTCAATATTGATTTAGTCGAAATAAGTGGCATCAATCGTCAATAACAAATCAGTTCCCAAATAATAGAACACTTCATCAAATTATCCTAGTCAAAACATATCGAATTTTTAATAAAAAGTCAGTTCACTAATAATTACGCTTCATCAAATATTAGTCTAGTCGAAACAAATGGCATCGACATAGTACTTAAACAATTCAGATATAGTCAAATTTTAAAGATAGCTGGAACACTTATACAAATATAAAAGATTCGTATAAGTTTTAAGATTTAATCAACGTATAAACATTGAACAAATTTAAAATTTTTAAACATCGTGGAATAATTATAAGAACAAAGTTAAATAAACATATGAACTTGCACACAATAATCAATTGTACAAGGTTAGACAATCAAAAGAAATTAAGGAACTCACATATCATAAAGTATATATAAGAGAAATAAATTTGCACAATGTAATAATTTGTACATGATAATATATAAGAAAGTTCAAGAAACTTGAACTAGGTGCAAATATCAATAATCATATATGTGGAATAATTGTCAATAATTAACCACTAGTATGCTTGAAACATAATAACTCGAGTTTGAGTTAGGGAACTTGCCTTGATTGATGACTACTGCTACGCAATTTAATATAACTTCTTATGAAAGACTTATCATTAATAAAATCGATCTCTCAATTAGCATCACATATCTTACTCATAATACCATTATTCCATAATATTTTGATCTAAAATGTAATCAAATATTTGATACTACCATAAATCATTAGTAATATTATAATCCTTTGATAATATTCTATCACATAACCATCATCTTAAAATCCTATTTAATATCAAATCACTTCTTAACATTAATCACTTAATAATATTCTATTCCCTTTTCAATATTATTAAACAATTAATAATATTTTATTCATTCACAAGTATTATTAATCATTCCATAACATCTTACTCACCTCATAATATTATTAATCATTTAATAATATTTTATCCTTAACTAATATTATTAATCATTTAATAATATTTTAATTCAAATTTAATTTAATATTATTAATCATTTAATAATATTTTAAATTATTATCTAATGTTAATAATCATTTAATAATATTTTAATTTAATTTTAATCTAATATTATTAATCATTGAATAATATTTTAAATCATTATCTAATATTATTAATCATTTAATAATATTTTAATTTAACTTTAATCTAATATTATTACTTATTTAATAATATTTTAAATCATTTATTAATGCTTTAATATAATATTATTAATTTTTTAATAATATTTTAATTCAATTTTAATCTAAATATTATTAATTACTTAATAATATCTTAATCTAATATTATTAATCTCTTAATAATATTTTCATCATTTATTAAACTAATAAAAAATTTATTCTAATTATTTACCCTTTACTAATTCATTTATTTAATAAACCTAAAATGCAATACACATAACATTTTATCAAAAATGACCAAAACACCTTCCCAAAATCTGATCATATCATATGAAGAGTCTTTAAGCCATAAAATTATATTTTTATCATTTATGACATCACATAACTTATTATTCCCATTTATTCATAACACAAACATTTACATAAAAAATATCAAAACAGATCTGAAAATTTTTATGTTCTGGGAATCAACAGAATAAGTTTCCCTCGTGAACATATATTTTTTTGGAATTTTCCACATTCGTTTACTATTTTTAAAGAGTCTAAAACAGTCAGATCTTGCCACAATTATCATAAATCATTACTTTGTCCAAAAATTACGAAATGTTTAGGGTATACTCTTTTCATGATAATCTACCTCCAATACAAATTTCATAATTTTTGGAGTTATACAAAAAAAGTTATTTCAGTTCTCTTTTAAAATAGTCATTTCTTGTAAAATCCATAACTCTCATTCTGCACATCCAAAAATCGCCATCTTTTTACTAGACTCAGTTAACTCATCATATTATCCTACCAAATGTTTCCAGAATTTTTAAACCAACAAAATTTGACGAAATTACACATGGAAGGGACTGACCAAGAACAACTATTTTCCTCTTTTTCCCTCAACTAGACTGTTCCAACCAAAACAAGTGATATGGCTTGAAAAATCAATATTTTTGAGTGCTATCACTTGGGTTTAACAGTTAACTCACATATCTAGCACTCCTATTTGACGGATCACAAAAAAGTGTATATCTTAAATTATAACCTTTCAAAGTAGCCAAATGTTAAGGTTCTCTAGCCTTGAAAAATTAGTTTTTATTTTCTTTCTTTTGATCCAACTTTTGACACACAAAATGGTTAGATCTAAATATAATACACTAAAAAACATGTATATCAAGAGTTTTGTGGTTTTGAAATCATAAACTTATGTTTTGAAATAAAATACATAAACTAGTTATTAAGGTTTATACCTTTGATCTTTAATTTGGCTATCCTTCTTCTTTTTCCTTCCAAGTGAGCTATGAGGATTTACAAAACTCTATTTTCCTTCCTTCAGGGGCTGTCCGAACCCTCTCTATTCTCTCTCTCTCTCTATTTTTCTTTCTTTTTCTTTTTAGGAGGAAGGAGATCAGTAATGAAGTAAAAATTTGTTTTTACCTAATTGAATTGTATATATAGATGATGAAAACATATAGATATAATATGTATATGTATGTATTTTCTCCTAGCAATCTTCATCTTCTCTCTCCCTTATCTTCCTTACTTGCAAACTTGGTAAATAATGGTTGCTAAATAAAAATGTGTCACCTAAGGTGAGTTAGTAGGAGTTGGTGACCAAATAAAAAACAAGAAGTCACATGCACCTTTTATTTGCAAATTTTGCTTATTTAGTTATCTAAAATGGGGTAAAATGCAAAGTCGACCACTGAACTTTAGGAGTTTTTGGGTATTGAGCCCTTTTCTTTTGGTCAACGCAAATTGAGCCCCTTTTTATTAAAAAAATTGGACTTTGAGCCTCAGGCGCCACATGTGCGTTGACTGCCTACGTGACAGTTATGACGTGGATATTTTTGAAATTTTTCCATAAAACATGTTGTTGCAAAGATTTGAATTTGGAACCTCAAGCTTGAAAATTTGGCCCAATAACCAACTGAGCTACACAACCAAGTTATTATGATTTTGCAAGGATTAATATTTATAACTAAAAAATTAGATCCCCAAATTAAAATAAAATAGATCTCCCCAAACCACCACCACCACCACCACTACTACTACTACTACTACTACTACTACTACTACTACTACTACTAATAATAATAATAATAATAATAATAATAGTGGAGTAGTAATAATAATAATAATTTGGGGAGATCTGTTTTATTTTAATTTGGGATCTAATTGTTTAGTTATAAATATTAATTCTTGCAAAACCATAACAACTTGGTTGTGTAGCTCAGTTGGTTATTGGGCCAAATTTCCAAGCTTGAGATTCCAAGTTCAAATCTTTGTAGCCATATGCCACGTCATAGCTACTATGTAGGCGCCACGTAGGTAGTCAACGCACATGTGGGACCTTGGGCTCAATTTGCGTTAACCAAAAGAAAAGGGCTCAATATCCAAAAATCCCTAAATTTCAGTGGTCGACTTTGCATTTTACCCATCTAAAATGTCCAATTTAAACGGGCTATAGTTTGGACTAACAAATAATTCATTTTGGCTCTCTAATTAAAATGTTTGGGCCATGTAAATTAGCATGGTCCAATACCTAAATTTATCTTATCCTAATTACTTAAATTAGGGTTTATATTTCACTCATTTTGGAATTTAATTAATTTGTGACGCCCCCAAAATTAGGTATATATCACCCATCTTGGGTCGTCAGATACATGGTACATAATTCAAATACAACTTACTAATACGACTGTCGTGTACAATACGATAAAACATAACTGTGAGTTTGAATACAATTATTGTCTACTAGAGATTATACAAACTCAAAAAGAGTCCTCATTACAATTATTAATACACTATTTCACATAATAGTGAGGACTACTAATGTTATCCTCTGGACCGTCACTCCGTTCCCCGACTAGTCCCTGCTATATTCTCATTTCCTGAAGAGAACAGTGAAAGAAAGGGTGAGCTCAACTAGCACAGTAAGAAATATTATGACTAAGATAATCCAGAATAAATTATCATTAGCCTCCAACAATGTTAAACTGATAAAATACAATAGACATCAAGTTTAACTGCTGCGAAACAAGCAATCCATTAAAAGAGTCAAGTAGAGAATTGAATCTACTATCTTTTATGATTTAAAAAGTTTTTCATCACTTTTATCGCTGAGACTCTGCTCAATAAATAATCCACATCATTAAATCATCCCTACACTACAGGCCAAGGATATTCTTTAGTATCACGACCACGAATTATCCATGCACTACGGGCCAAAGATAATCGTGTTTTCATCAACGGTCCTGATCATGCCATAAAACAATTCATCTTTGCACTACGGCCAAAGAGAATCCATAGCCATAATCATACCAAAAATTGTCCATCAATGCACTACGGGCCAATGAGGACTTTTTTCACATCATTTGTAATATTACGGTCATGATTATACCGAATAATCCCTGGTCATAATCATACCAAGTCCATCTATGAACTACAGGCCACATGTAACGCCCCCAAAATCAGGACAATTTCTCTTCCCGATCTTGTGCGTTAATATTATCCTGTTCTAGCTTTAAAACATTATTTAATGTTAAAATAGCTAAAAATACGGAATAATTTTTTTTTCTTTCCATTCATTCATTCCCTGAATCGCAACCTTTACAATTCTTCTTTATACTAGAATCATATTATATGATTTATTTAGTTTGAGTAGATATGAGTATAAATATACAATTCATTCTTTCAAGCATATTCCCTTTTTAGAACAAATAATCTTCATCTATCGAATAATTCAACAATTTACACATCTGTGATTTACACATGAAAATACCATCAAATGATTCAACACAATCTCAACTAAATCACTAGCCTTCTTTTCATACGCTCCTAATCACGATAGATCGCATCATAGCTTTAACCTGCAAATTAAGCAAGATTGAGCACGACGGCCCAGCAAGTCTAACAGTCTATCATGCATCACATAGCACATATGTTCACATTCAGTTCATGAATTTATATTCTTGGGGTTCAAGCATATTACAGATGCATTATCACATTTATGTCATGCTGGTAGCAACATACGTACCGTAGCATGCTACACATGTCATGTACTTGCCATTCATTGCACATATATATTGAGTTCCCCGACTCAATTCAATAATTAGTCATAATTTGACATTCATTATTCACAAAGCAAATAATGCAGTTCATAAGTATCATCATGCTAACAGTTATCTATAGCAATTATAAGTCCACATAAATAAACTGAGAAACTTGCCTTGATTGGAGATTACCGAAAAATTTAACTTAGCTTCTCTCCACAAATCCTACACAACTGTGTTTACATATATACACACATTAGATAACCAACTATGTTACAAAACTTGCATGTATATTCATGAATAATAATTATTAGTCTTATACAAACTAATATTATTTATTCTTCCTCAAAACGAATATTAGTTTATTTAGAAACTTAATTCGCTTTAACCTTTTTACACCAAATAACGGTCCCTCACATTTTAGTATGTAAATATTTTACACTTTGAAGCTTCAATCATTTATAGTCCACTTTAAGAATATCTTATGCCTTTTCTCATTAATTCGGGACTTAAACAGCTAATAAATAGCTTTTATAGTAAAAATTTAATTTACTATATTATTCCTTTAATATAAATAATTTTTATATTATTATTTTCCATGTTCATGAGTCAACTTGAATCATTATCTCATATATAAATATTTTATCCTGCTAACACATTCTCTTACTCTTTTTTTTTTTTTTTTTTTGCAAATGTTTATATTTTCACTATATATATATATATATATATATATATATATATATATATATATGAACGTATTAGCCACACAATCATGCCATATAACTTGTACAATTATATTTTACATATCCATATTGGTCGCATCCTTGAAAATTTCTTATATTCTTCTCAAAGACATTTACTCTTTTACTCACGATAGTCTTTTATCGCTTTAATAAACCTTGACATGATTTTAGTTCATCAATACTACACACTTTCAGTTTCTAACCCTCTAGTATCTTAATACGTGGGCATTCCATATTTCTTGTTCCTAACTCAAGTATACAAGGTATATTCATAGCTCATTCCATTATTCTTTAATTTTCGAAAATTTTATGTTTTCGTAATAGCCCATGTGCTAAACCATGCTATCACCATGTACATGAATGTCTCGCCTTGTTAGTAGCTTCACTTAACATTTATTCTCGTGAATAAATTACATTCGTGCTTCACATGTATTTTATTTTCATACATGTCATTATGTGATTCTGTGTTCATAGTCTTCGTTTTGAATTTCTAAAACATTTCACTTTCAAATTTCGATGTTCAATATAGTTTAAATGGGTTAGCGTATTTTATTTTAATACATGACCCTTTTATATTTCATTTCTCAATTCAAGTTGATCGCATATATGTAATTTCATGTTTACATAATACTTTTATCGCTTTTCTTGCGCATGAATAAGTTTCCGCGATATATAGTCTTTATACTATATTTATATTACTATACCTGGTGTTTCATTATGTGCCAAATAACTCTAAAACAAGCCAAACACGTCGCGGGAACACGATAAGCTGAGTAGCCCCAAGGCTGCCAGGCTTGGCGTTGGCCGCCTGGGTTGGGCAGCCCATGGCTTGACACTCTCCTTTGCTAATTTTTCTATTTCTTAAACCTCTAATCAACTTGCTGCGAGTTTTGGATATGTTTTAGTCGGTATATCAAAGTATTTATAGAAATTTTATAACCATGAAAACAAGCGACTAAGATCGACCAAAACAGCACGTGAAAAGCATGTCAGGCAACTGTACCAGCGCAGCACGGCGCGGCGTGCGCCCGCGCCCGCGCCCGCGCGTGGCTGGGTAATGCCCTCCTGCTACTCAGTTGCTTGAAGCATACTTTGCACATTTTTAACTTCTTGCTTGTAGCTCGAAAAATTCCCAACTTTGGGTATGTTATAGGTACCATAGTAGGCTATTTTTAAAAAAATATAACCCATCCATTTCTGACCTCATAGGCAGCCTAAAACAGGCCCCAAAATGCCCACGCGTAACAGTTTTCCCCTTTTTCCCAGCTTTACCCTCTTTCGATAAAACAGTCATACCTTTTTCATTTCAAAACATTTTTGAGCGATTCTTGAGCCCACGCGAAGCTAACTTCCGGGACTACAACTTCTCTTCAGATCACAAATCCAAATTCCAAACCGAACAGAACAGAAATCTGCTCTATGTGGACAGAATATTCTGTTTTTAAACTGCACGACCCTCCTTCGCTAAAATGGTCATAACTCCTTCATTTCAAAACATTTTTGAGCGATTCTTGAGCCCACGCGAAGATAACTTCCGAGGCTACAACTTTCATTCTTTGACCATTTCCAAATTCAAAACACAGAATTCCAGAATTTCGTGCAAAGGGACTGACCCGAGTTGATTAGACAGTTTTGACGCGACTACTATGAAAGATCGTAACTCTTTGCTCCGAAGTCGGAATTAGTCCGTTCCGGAGTCTATGGAAAGCTTATTCAGTGAACTATACATCCCCAAAAGCCCAAAAGTTTCTGGAAACTCTAGATATCCACGGATTTTGCTTTTAGGGTCAGCAGTTCACACAATCTTTCGAACTTTTTGTTGTCTCAAAATTGCTTCCTCTCTTGATTTGCTTCGCTCATGTCATTTAATTAGTTATATATAACATGTATGAATCAAACTCAAGTCTTAGCTTCACCTAACTATGGGTTTTTAGGCAAAAATTACTCTTCTAGTAATTTAATCAAACATAATGGGTGCGTCAAAATTGTGGGTTGATTTCATAGCCATTGAGTTCGGTATTTGCCCATATTTTTCCTCCTTATAACTCCACACCACATACTAGCTCCATATCTCTAACTTCATCACTCTTAGGATGCTTCACAATTCGTAAACCCAAAATAACATCTAACAAGATATGATGAGTTTAAGAGCTAAAATGGAAGGTTAGAGTTTTAAGAGCTTACTTCTTGGATTTCCTTCCTCTAAGATGTTAGATGATGTGCTAGGACCTGCTAGAATCTGATTTTCTTTCTTCTTGAACACTCCCGTAGCTTAAATCAAGTAAAATCAGTCCACCCATTTCTTTCTCTCTCTAGAAAATATGAATGTTTTGGGTGGAGAGGATGAAGTAGGATGAGTATGGAGGTTTGTAGGAGTTTGTTCTGTTGTTTGCTTGCTTCAATCTTGTTCAAGTCATATGAATCTCTCTTCTCTTGCTCCCTCTTCACTCTCCCTGTTTTTGTTTTGAAATATGGGAAGGAAGAAGTTTGTTGAGGACAATGAAAATGAACGGATGGGAGTGAGTAAATGAAGTGGGGGTAATAACTTACCAACTCCCTAAAAATCTGGCACAAAAAAAAAGAAGAGTTGGTAAATTGAGGATTTCTATATACCAACTACAGAGACTTTAATGTTCCATAATTGTCTGAAACACCTTTCGCCTCTTTCACCATTCTACATTCTTATTGGTTCAAATTTTTGCTAACTTGATTTCCATCAATTTTGCTTTTATAAAAACTACTTTCAATTTCTTATAAGTTGGTCACCCAACTTAAGTCTTCTCTAGTCTCCCCTCTCGTCTTTAAAAGCTTGCAAATCACCTCCTGGCATATTCTTAGCATATTCTCGGAATATTCTTTATTCCTTAGCATATTCCTTAAGATATTTTTTTTTAAGTTTCAAATATTAGGTTTTCAACCCTAAGGTTTTCGTAACTCGCACAATTCTCCCTCTCTTATCTTTAGCTGGCTTTTATTAAATTATTTAATTACTCAATCTTAGTAACTTAATTTAATTAAATAAGTTGCTACATAAATCTCCTTAATTTATTTTACCCTCTTAAAATCATATAATTTACATAACCCATCTTTGATATATAAATTATATAAAATATAACATAACATACTCAAATTACATATTTATTTTATAATTGTAAAATAAATATACTACACATAATTTCTTATGTAAATACAATTACTTATATACCCAAGATATTATAATATAATATCCTTATCTCATTATCATAAATTCAATTAAGAATTTATTTACTTTTTTTTTTTACAGATATTACGATAAATATAATATCTTTTCTTTATTAAATTAATTTTATATAAGAATTTATTCTAATACTCTTGGGTAAAGTATATACAAATATTATATGATTAACCCACCTCTTTTTGCCTCATTACGCAAATTGTTCCCACAATTTTATTTCAATGCAGAACATATATTTATTAACTCCCCACTACCTAATTTAAATAACTTATTTAAATTATACAATCTATATTGTATAATTAAAATTAATTTCCTCCTTTCCATAAATTGTTTTTAAACAATTTATTTATATATTAAATATTTAATTTAATATATTTAATTTATTCAAATATGAATTTAATTTACTAACTAGTTGATACCAATATACATATTTTATATATTGGATCTCATCTCATTTTCTTTAATAAATTACCCCTATAATTTATATACATATAATAAATATATAATACCAATATATTTATTAAACATAAACATCACATATTGAATAGTTCATACCCACTTATGCAATATAATATCATATAACATATTATCTAATAAGAATTTTATTTATTAAATTCTTATTTTAATGTTACCCAAAAATTTGGGTTATCACATTCTTTCCCTCTTATAAGGATTCCGTCCCCGGAATCACAATACCGAATCATTCTTAATTGGTTTAGATCTTATTCATTCTCGTAACCTTCTCGTTGAATCATTTCAACGTACCATTTCCTTAGATTTTTCTTAAAAATTTAAAATAAATCATTTATTTTCACTCTAGGTTTTAAACTTTAACCTTTAATTCAATCATTCAAGATCTTCTAAATTTTTCGGGTTGTCACACCACAGATGACTTTCAACATAACATAAACATGAGGATGATGACCATGATATAAGAATTCAATAAAATAAGTTCAAGAATTATTTTATCCAGAAATTATTAACGTCCAAATTGTCAACATGATACTGTTTTGTAGAGTAAAATTCAAGAATGATCAGAAGAATATTTCCATGAAAGGATACTGGATGAAGCGTAAATATCAAGGATATTCCATTAATTTCATGGAGTATAGAAGTCAGAATTTTAATCAACTGAGTAATACCGAATACAATAACAAAAGATATCACCATGCATGCGATAGAGACCGCACAAACAGGTTATTCCAGCAGAATAATAATAACGGAACCAGGTCAGGTGAAATTCACACCGACAGGATGTACCAACAGAATAATAAATGCGGAATAGTAAATGATGGAACCAGGTCCGGCGTTTAGCACAAACAGGATATTCCGACAGAATAATAAAGACAGAATAATAGAAGAATGTCACCAAGTATAGGGTAGACCGCGTATACAGGTTATTCCAACAGAATAATAAGAAATGGAATAACAATAGTTCTCTTCATGAATAAGAAAGAATAACACCCCTTACCGTAACAGAAACTGGATATAGGAAAAGAAAAGTTAAGTAGCAAAAAGCTTTTCTTCTATCTCTCTATAGTTTCTCTCTCTAGAGTTTCAGTGAATTCGTAAGAAAATAATGAAGGAATGAGCTTCTATTTATAGGAAAATGGAATGCATAGTAACTAATCCATGAACGGTTCAGATTGATTTACTTTAATCTTACAGTCCATATTTAAAGAAAAATCTTTTAAATAAAATATAATATATTCTATTTATATAAAAAGATTTTTACTATGCAAACACTATGCAAAATACTATGCAACACTATGCATAATAAAATATAATATATTCTATTTATAGAATAACTTTAATAAAGTATTCTGTTTTATATAAAAAGATGTTTCTGTTTTATTACGTTAATAATACGAATAAAACAAAACGTCATCATTGCTATAATAATTCATATTATTAATCGACAATAATTGAATCAAACTGAGCGACTTCTCACATAAATATCAATAATCAATATCGTGTGCTACTATGCAACAACGCGTATTACTGTACTTTTACTACCCAGTAGTTCAACAGTATCAACGGTAAAACTTCCGCCGTTATTTTCAATAAAATATTTTTGTCGTTTTCTCAATCCGACAATAATTCCGTTGTGGGGTCCACCAATAATTGTACCGTCGTACGAATATTTTCCGACACAAAGAATATTCCCTGACCAATCGAATATAATATAACAACTTGCATACTTTGCAAAATTTATAAATACTACCCACAACTATAATATTATCTCAAATTCACACCATAATATAAAAAAATTATTTCGAGAAAATTAATTCTTTATTCATAAAATCTGGGGTTTCACATAATTACTCACATAGATTTAATTATATAAATCAATTAGACTTGCTTTAATTAAATTAAAAATAAATTATAAATTGAGATAATCAAATTAATCTCTTAGGTTAGTATATATTTTAAATACTAAAATTATTTCATACTATAACCTTTAGGTTATTTAATTCACATTCCTAATATATAATATTAGGTTATAAAGCTTTATTTTTAATTCACTATATAATAAATAAATATATATACATACACATCTATAATATATATTTATTTAGTCACATACATCTACTACATATGTCATAACATATTTATCATCATTGACAAATATTTATTATACTCATTTAATGACATATTTATTCTTTATAAGTCGCAAAATGTTCAATATCATTATTAAATAATCTAATATTCTTATTTCTTGGCTTTCTTTTTTATTCCATTAATTCTTTAACTTAGCTAGCCCTAATTGGCTTGATAAGTTATTACACATTCATATAATTACTTTATATAAGTTATATTAATTAATTACTCAAAGATATAAATCTTTTAATTACCATTCAAGGTTAACATTCAAGCTATGTTAATAATTTTTAACATAAACTTATCTAACTTTCTTCAATCAATTAATTAGTTATTCATATTTACTTCATTTACATATCTTAGTCAACTTAAAATAAATAAATTGACTAACTTGCTTAATTCATATAACATATTCACTCATATTCTCAAAGTAAAAAAATCGTAAAAATATACATATATTATCATATAAAATTCTCGGTCCATACATTATCCAAAAAAGAACCTCAACCCACAATTTTGAACAGTGTTGTGGACTCAACTATTGAGAATTATTTCAATTTGAATAGCCTGTATGAAGGAGCTTTATGGAGCACATTTTGCACCAAAACCACAAACAATAGTGAGAATATGTGTTGTTTACAAGCAGTGGCAGAACCAAAATAAAATTTGAAGGGGGCAAAATTTGAGGGCGGTAACCGGAGGTTCGGAACAACGACGTGTAGATTACAGCGGCGAGAGAGTGGAGTTAAGGTCTTCGGGTTTGATGTTGACCCAGATTGAAACAAAATAGAAAGTATATTAGCGGCCTAATGTATATCGACCAGAGAATCGTGGCTCAATGCACAAGGCAGCACGTTATCGGCAAGAACACCAATAATCAAACCCAACTGGTTAATTGCAACACATATGGAAACAGTGACCTCAATTTTCTTGAAGTAAGGTCTCAATTCTCAAAGCAATTAAAATTCATTGAGGAACTTTATCAATTGGCAATGGCTATTAGAATAGACGGCATCCGGTCAATTTTGACAATTTTGAACATCGTCAAAATACATTAATTAAGAACTCACAATTATAATTATAACGCTATCAAAGTAATCATTAATGGATCAAAAGCCCAATATCAAATTTTAAATAATAAATATTATTAACTTTTTTTTACATAAAAAGTGTATTTATAAACATGTTATATATAATAAATTAATCTAAAAAATCAACATAAAAAGAGAACCATGTTTACCAAATTTTATCAATGCCAATTAAAACTTAAAAAAAAAAAAAAAGAAACCCAAGTTGTCAATTATCAGTGGCGGAACCCAAATTTTATCAATTATCAGATGAGTAATACTAGTAACGAACCCAAGTTGTGAGCACAACAAATTACGCAAGCTCAGTGGCGGAACCGAAGCAGCAGAAGCAGCAGTTGAAGAAGAACAGAAGATGATGATGATGGCAGATCGAAGCAGAAGCAGCAGTTGACTGGCCGGTGGCCGCCCCCCGCCCCCCGCCCCCCCCTCCCTCCCCTCCCCTCCCCTCCCTAGACCCTTGGATCGCCGGTGCTACCGGGGGTAGATGCCCCCGGCCTCCCCCTAGTTCCGTCGGTGTTTACAAGATGTTCGAGGAAAGGCCAAAAGGAGGAGTTGAGCTAAATTTTAGTAAGGGAATTGGACTGAAGTGTCATTATCACCTACTATGTACTCTTGTAGGGGGAATTTAGAAGAAGAAAATAGTGAGACTACTTCAAACAACTTTGCCATAGACTACTATGTGGATCAAAAGTTTGATCTGTTACAATATGGTTGTTCGATTTAAGGTAAATGTGATATGATCATCATCATTGCACCAGCATAACAAAAAGAGGAGTAATTGTTTGAATGGATTGAAAGAGGTGGATAACCCAACACTGGTCAAGGAAATTGGACCAAATTGATCTTGGGAAATTTAGGAACATATGTGTGACGGATGGAGGAGGTATACATCTTGAATGTGTGAGAATTCAACAAGGTGATGACATAAAGTTACATGGCGTGGAGCTTTTTCAGTTATTGGCTTGCTTAACATCCAAATATCTTCAAGAGATTTAATTCGGGGTAAATTTGGTAGGAACCGAGCTGGTCTTGTTGCAGCACAGTCCAAACTTTTCTGGGACAATTGAAACCAATTTCACGACTTGTTTACCCAACTTGGTTGTCATAGATGGGAAAGTAAAATGCTACCTTACTGCTGAAATTATGGTCAGTAAAATGCTTGATATGAGAGGGAGCATGTACATAGCATTGGAGGACAGAGGAGAACCTCTCTTGCCAAGTGCAACAATTAAGAAAAAGGAAACTGATTTTTTCACATAAAAATTGATATTTTTACATGATCTCTCTCACCTAAATAGTGAGTAGGTCCTACTTCCATGTGAAAGAGACTTATGTAGAAATATCATTTTAACAAATGAAAATATCAATTTCTTATGAAAAATGTTCCACTTATGAGGGTTACTGACGAGGAAGTCTATAATATCCTGGATATTTATAACAAAAATGTTAATGAATGGCGATTTTAAACCCTGTTGTATTGAATTTGTAAATTAAAGTTATAAATTAAAAGTAACTAGTAAATGAAAGAAATGAATGATGTGACTAGTAATTTATAACAGTAAAATTAATCAAATAAATCCATATGGATATTGTAGGATATCATGTGAATGATGTTAATAACGTGAACGAGAGAAGCGCACACAAATCAGGCAAGTTCCCGCACATATATGCATTTACGAGTTGTTCTTTATTGATCTGCAATTGTATTCTTTAAAGTTCTTGTTATTCGTGAACTATTTTATGTAATGAGTTATGCCACTTATTTTGGTTATACTCAGTTAATGAGATTATTTAAATTAATGAGTTTAAGTTATTTGTTTAAGCTATACTACTCAATTGGTGTGATTAGTGATTTGATTATTTGAATTATTATATTGTTTAAATTCTTTAAATATAAGTTGAGTTCTCCAAACCAAAATTTTCTTTGATGCGGATTCCTAATGGTATTAACTGAGTTGCATAACTCTATTATATAAGGGAGTGTCGGGCGAGCCGACCATTAGCGTTTAATTACAGTAAAGAAATGATGGAATCATCAACAACACATGCATTGTTAAAATACTATGTGGGACATGATGAGGCCATAACTTGGGGATGTTATGTAACACCCCCTTTCCGAAATAAAAAAAGAGGTTACTTAAAACATAACAAAACTGATGAATATATAACAAGGCTCTAAACCACAAAAGAATAATTTCCTAATAATTAGATATCATAAGACAAGCTATAAATGATGTCACACTGACTCAAACCATAATCTAAGATAATTATTACAATTTTAAATAAAGTGACGTAACAAGTCTAAATAGAATATCTCTAAACCATTGGAATGAATGGAGTTCTCATCACACTTGCTCTTGTTCTCCCTGATTACCTGCCGGAAGAAAAAACACAGCATGAGCCAAATGCCCAGTACAGATATAGAATACAAATAATGAACTAAAATAACTATCTCAATTTAATGAACTGAACTAAAATGAACAAAACTAACACAACAAAATAATAAGATGAAACAAATGGCTGGGTGTTATTTCATACCGAGCTCAGAAATATACATCGCCACACAGGCAAGTCAAATAATGCCACACAATCAATCAAAATAATGCCACACAGGCAATCACACATCGAACTGTGCAATCTAGATGCATGCAAAATCAGAATGCGTGTTTGGCAAAACATCACCAATCCGCAGAACAGAACAGAACAAAAATCTAAACTCGACCCATACGCCTCCCACAACAAAACACCAAATGGCCAACTCCCATCGGAGCACAAAACGGAGACGTCGTGGATTGATCGTACCGCCACGGAAGGTGTCATGCCTCGGTGCCAAGAAGACATGCATTTGGTACCCCCACAGGTGGTTATAGCTCAGGTATACCCTACGGTAATTCTAACAAAAAATATCATGTCACAACACATGCGACATAATATTAACACAAAGGGTTCTAATATGTACATGTTAAATTGAACCGAATAAAAAACACACAGTCTCCAAAATATATATTAACATGTACATCACTACAAATATCAAAATAAAATTTAGACATGATACACTAGTCTAAAGAGTACAAATATGAGTTCTAATACAACGCCAAAACAAAACTATCACAATAAATTGACAAGGAATAATTATGAGAGGCAATACTAAATTTCAAAACGAATAACGAAACGAACAAATCAAAAACAAAAGAGTCTCGCTTAAAGAGTACGGAATCCGTACTTGGATTAAGCAATGTAATACTCAAAATTTATACTCCAAATTTGACTCGTTTAGACTCTCTCCGTTCGAACTAATCACCAAAATAATGCAATACCTTAAATTAGATTACTAAATTATAAATTTTAAAAACTTTAATATTAGTACATGAACATTCTGCAAAATTAAATAATAATGTTCTAATATATATATATATATATATATATATATATATATATATATACATATATATATATATATGTGTGTGTGTGTGTGTGTGTGTGTTTGTGTGGACAAAAAAATCGCGCTTTGCTAGTTAAGGTTTTAATTGTATTGGCTGAGGAGGAGAGAAATCTACGAAGAACATGAAATTGGTTGATTGATTGAAGATGGGAGAAGAACAGGTGAGCGATTACTCCAACGACACATAGCAGAACTCCTAGAATCCGGGAACCGTGTTAGGGTAGCAGGGATTCTAAGAGCCTTCTTGAGTGCTTCGAGTTGAAAGAATGTCCAAGTCCTGAGTGCTTCGAGAGAGAATATTCAAACCTCAAGTCACTAAAAAGAGTCCCCCCTTCCTAGAATGGAAGGGGTATTTATAGAGTTTCTTGAAATTAGGAAGTCACGTGTCTTTAGGAAAATTCCAGAAATACCCTTTAGTCATTAGAATAATGCACATATCGCCCTGTCCTTCTAGCCACCAATCCAATCCCTCAATCAATTCCCAAAACGAGCTGCCTCCACGAGCCTTCTACTTCGGTGCACGTGGAGGCTTCTCTCGGGTCTAGCACATTTATTTCCAACTTTTTTATCTTCATTCCATTAGGTTATGTGAACCCTAATTTGCACATTTAATGAGTTCGTGGAACCCTAATTGTGAATTTAATTCAATTAGGTCATGTGAGAGTCACATTCCTAAATAGACGTTCCTGCAAGAATACTTCAAGTTTTTGAACGATTTTGCAGGACTTTACTTTACAGGTCTTGATGACAATGGTCCTAGTAGAGGGAACCCCTAGGGAGCCAAACCCTTAGAGTTAAACCCTAGGGAGGCAAAACCTAGCAGGGCTTTTCCTTGGAAATATTGGGAAATCCTCCAAATATATTTCCATAACTTGACCAAGATTTGTTTCCTTATTTTTTCTAGAAATTGAAAACAAGAAAAAATAATCAAATATCACTAAAATAAAATTCAATCTAATAAAATCCTTCTTTTGGTAAATCAAATCTTCCCCTTTTACCAAATCAAATCTTAATTTTTATTTTGAAAATAAAGTCACATCTTAATTTTATTTTGGAAATCAAATCTTTCTATATTTTGGAAATAAAATAAAATCTTTCTTTATTTTAGAAATAAAATCAAATCTTTCTTTATTTGATCTTGAAAGCAAGAGATTTTTTTTATCAAATATATATATATATAGAGAGAGGCCAGATCAGTTACGGGTTCCTGGACTGGACCAAAATCTGGATTTTTTTTTTTGCTTTTTTTTAAAACAACTAAAATAAAAAATATGAAACTGAAATTTTTACATAATACAGTGTTTTGGGTGTGATTTGGATACATATAAAAAAAACATGTCTGTACAGTCTGTGCAGACTGTACATATATTTTTTGGTATAAGTATCCAAATCACGCCCAAAACATTGTATTATGAAAAAATTTCAGTTACATAAAATATTAAACTTTTTTTTAATTATTTTAAAAAAAACCAAAAAAAAAAATTGGGTCCGTATTTTATGCCTGTCCGGACATGATCCTAGTTATATATATATATATATATATATATATATATATATATATATATATATATATATATATATATTCACTTCCTTGATTCTGATTCGCCATATTCACTGACTGGAATCATACATATCCATGTCCCAAACGTAGGTAATCATAATTAGCCACTTGCGAAATTCAGTTGGTGGGATAATCCATTTCTCTTGTTTTTAAAATTCTCTTCATCACCAAAAGTGTCTTCTTTTCCTTCTTCCGCAGCTTAGACGTTGACAATATAATTCCAAGGCCTAGACAGTGACAATATAACCCCGAAGTCTTGATGCAGCTTTGATACTCTCAAAAGAGTTCAAGGTAAATTGTGCTCTCCTTAATCACCGGTTGTGTTGTCATAGTAAATGACTAGGTTAGACTCCTGCGAGCAATGGGGTAATCACGCAACATGTCTTGTTTTGTATCACGATGAAAGCACATGGGAGAACCACCATCCCTTCTTTACATGATAATTCAAAAATTATCACATCCTTCGTTGGCCAATTCCTCATGATTGTTTCACACACACACACACACACACACACACACACATATATATATATATATATATATATATATATATATTCAGGTAATTGTAGTCTTTGTTCTATTTTTCGAGCCCCATTATCCTCGGAATTCATCAGAAAAAGGCTATAATTTTCGTAGCGAAAGAGGATTCGTTCCAAGAAGTTGCTTCGTGGAGCAACAAGACCTTGAAGGTATGAAGGAACATCCCCTAGGTGTTCGAACCCTATAGGGGCCGGACCTTATAGGTTTTTTTTAAGGATGAAGGGAACTACCCCCTAGGCAGCCGAAGCCTACATGGCCGTATCCTAGGGGGCTGAACATTATAGACTTTTTTTAAGGAATGAAGGGAACAACCCCTAGGTGGCCGAAGCCTACATGGCCGAACCCTACAAAGATATTTTTTCAGGACTCCACAATATTTCTTTTGTCTTCCAAGCCCTATTACCTTGATTACATATCTTGGGTTTTTCCCTCGGATAATAAAGAAAGATTTTGCGTTTTTTTTGACGAAAAACATGAAGGAAGGAAAAAAATGCTTTACATGCAGCAGAATAACCACAATCAGTTGAACCCTAGGAGGCCGAACCTTAGGGGGCCGAAGCCTAGGGGGCAAAGCCTAGGAGGAAATCAATGTTTAGACGAAAAAAATAAAGTTCGAGAGGAGCCGTTAGTATTTGGATCATAACTTTTGCTACGTTTGGAGTTTCGGGGCCCATAATATATCAAAACAAAGCTAGCGACGAGCCCTTCAAAAATTATCGCCTTTGGCCACGACATATGATGTTACAAGTAAAAAAAGGCTCCGAATGATGCCTTTTGACTGTCTGAAGTTTTTTTGGAAATTTTCGGGAAATTTTTTCTTGCATAATTGTGATTCCTAACTCCTTCTGACAATTTTTCTTCTTCTTTTCAGGTGTCTTTAAAGTTAAATATCAGACTTCCCTATTTGCCATGGTAAGCACTTCAAGCTCAAACACTTTCTTTGACATCCTTTCCTTAGTACTCTTTAGACCCCTTATGCTGAATTCTTCTTGCTTGGAGGCCCTCTCCGTTGAACATTTTGCAGACCCGGGTTACAAGTGAATAAAATATTATTAAAATATTAATACTATTTGGAAATGATTAAGATGTTAATAAATGAATAAAATATTATTAAAGGGTTAATAATATTTGTAAACAATTAAAATGTTAAGAAGTGAATAAAATATTATTAAGTGATTAATAATATTAAACCAAAGTTTTAAGATGATAATAAAGTTATTGAAATATTATCAAAGGATGATAATAAAGTTTTAAGATAATTAATATTGCAAATGGTTTAAGAAGTTGTCTAATATTTAATTATGTGGTTAAATGTTAAATGATTTATTTCTAAAATAGTGGTATTATGAGGTATGATATGATATGTTGATTGAGAGATCAATCTTATATATGATAGGTCTTTCATAAGAGATTAAAATAGTTTGTGTAGCAGTAATCAACGGACAAGGTAAGTTTCATAACTCAAACTCAAGTTATTATGTTACAAGCATCTTAGTGGTTTAATTATTTACAATTATTTCATATCTTTGATTATTGATTCACACTTAGTGCAAGTTTCATATGTTCATCAGGTATGAAATGTTGGTCACCTTCATTATCATAAGGTTCAGTTAAATTTGTTCATGGTCATGGTTGACTGCTCCGCATTATTGATTTGGTCATTCAATCATTGAAATTGATTCATACTCTTTCACAATTATATTACATTGTTAAAAACTTGAAAGCTTATTCCTTTACAATCATGATATATATATATATACACACACACACGAAATCCTTATAAAGTTAACTAAAAAAGTGAACTGAAAACAAATTGGGCCAAAAACACGCGGGTCGAGCGGTACCGGTTAAATTGGGGGAAATACGCGGGATCAAAATTGGGCAAGCAAAATAGAACCTCTGCTCCAGTGCCCTGAGAAAAAGCTCGACTCCTTTCTCTCTTCTGCTTCCATCCCTCTCTCACGCGATTATCAGATAGCAGACGGAAGACTCCTTTCTCTCTCCTCAAACTGCTTCCATCTCTCTCGCACGAAGGTCTGAGCTCGAAACCATAGCAAACGGAAGGGAAGGTAAAACTCCATAAGTTTATTGGGCTTGCAATTTTTGGCTGTCAGACATTTCAAAATCTAGGGTTTGTTCTTTAAAAATTCTTCTTTGTATATTTGAGATGGGTATTACTAATTGTTTGAGAAGTTGAATATTTTTTGGGAAAAGTTGAAAACCCCAGAAAATGAAGCTCGCAAATTTTTACATTTCTCTGTATAATTACATTTTGTGGGTTTTTTTAAAACACATATTTCTTTCTATGAATTATTACATGAATTTGTAATTTGGGTGCTTACACTTTGAAGAACATTTATGCTTCAATTTTTCTGGGGAAAGCAGAGAAAATGGAAGTCTGACAAAACAAGAACTTTCATTTGTTTTGGTAAAAGGGTAATGAATACATTTTTGATTTGCCACTGAAAATGTTATTTTTATGCTTTAATTATGTGGGCATGGTGTCTGACACTCTCAGGAGTACAAAGGGAAGCCAAACAGTCTTTGCTTAATTACTTCTATACACAAATTGAAATGATAGAGGTACCTAGTCCTTTCTGTATTTCATATTCATTTGCACGTAGGAACATGTAGATTTTGCTAACAAAATATGAGGTTTATCATTAATTTTTACCCTATGGAAAGTGCAAAACAATGAAAGGTTTTTGTTTTGTTTTTTTGTTTTTTCTTCTTCTGGAAATTAGACCAAAGACTTGATAAATTTAACATATATTTGCTGATATGGAAATATATACATGTGTCGCATTTAAACAATGTTGAGTACAACAAATGGAGTGTGAGATTCATGAAGATGTTTTCGCACTGCATTGCGAATTTTGTGGATTCTAGTTCGTAGCGGTAATAAATTAGTATAAGTACTCATTTTCCCACCCATTATTTTTGCAAACAAATGTAGCACATGGGTTTACAGGATATCATTCTGTCGGTATACAGACCACATGTTGACATACTCCATGGTTTTGTCCAATATTTCAGGGAAAGAAGCTTGGAGAGATGTTAGATGAAGATCCAGCACTGATGGAGAAAAGAGTACAATGTGCAAAGAGGCTTGAACTGTACAAGTCAACAAGGGATGAATTCCGGTTGTTGCTGATTATTAGATTATTTGGCAGCTTATATTCTTTAATGTCATTGTTGTGACATGTGCCTCTGGGTGCTAGATTTTGTTGTGTATTACATGGGTGCTAGATTTTGTTGTGACATAGAAGGTGTAACACCCCAGTCCCACATCGAAAGATAGGAAAAAATTTGTCTGCATATAAGGAATTAAGTAACTACCAATAGTACCTTCAAGTCATGATCTTTTGGGAGCCTGTGGTGGACTAAGATGATCCAAGAAGATACTATTGGGTCAGTAGTTTGAGGCCTTATTTTGATTCGATTTGGACTTGGGATTTGACCCGAGATTTGTTCCGGACTCGGGATTTGACCCGGGTTGTTTCATATGGTATTAGAGCCGACTCTCGAAAGCTCGGGTCGGGTCATCCGATCGGGTTGCCAGAGGTGGGGACACGGAGATTTGACCCGAGATTTGTTCTGGACTCGGGATTTGACCCGGGTTGTTTCATATGGTATTAGAGCTGACTCTCGAAAGCTCGGGTCGGGTCATCCGATCGGGTTGCCAGAGGTGGGGACACGGGGATTTGACCCGAGATTTGTTCCGGACTCGGAATTTGACCCGGGTTGTTTCATATGGTATTAGAGCTGACTCTCGAAAGCTCGGGTCGGGTCATCCGATCGGGTTGCCAGAGGTGGGGACACGAAGGCTGGTGGTATTATCCCACAATGGAGAAATGGAGTGTCCCCAACGGGCATCCGATCTGGTTGCCGGAGGTGGGGACACGAAGGCTGGTGATATTATCCCACAATGGAGAAATGGAGGTCCGGAGGTGGGGACACGAAGTCAGCCGGTATTATCTCACAATGGTTAGAGAGATAAAAATCTTTGGGCCGTGTTTGTGATCGGTTCTGACGGGGACGTCAGAAATTTAAGTTGGGGAGTTTGTAACACCCCAGTCTCACATCGAAAGATAGAGATAAATTTGTCTGCATATAAGGAATTAAGTAACTACTAATAGTATCTTCAAGTCATGACCTTTTTGGAGCCTGTGGTGGGCTAAGATGACTCAAGAAGATACTATAGGGCCAATAGTTTGAGGCCTTATTTTGATGAATTTTATTCGATTCAGACTTGGGATTTGACCTGAGATTTGTTCCGGACTCGGGATTTTACCCGGGTTGTATCAGAAGGTGTGGTTGATTCAAATAAGTTTTGTCCTACACGTCTAGTACTGGGTCCTAATTAGTCATATTTTTGAAGCTGAGTTGTATTTCACTTTTCTCTATTATCAATACCATCTTCTTGTTCACTATTCCTTCAAAATTTGGAATTAGCTTGGTTACGTGAGCCAGGCAAATGTAAAAATGAATCAGAATTCCATACGAACATGACTTAAACCACATCCTTCCATTAAGAAGGCAACAGATTAAATAAAGTGGCTCGTTAATGAACTTGCAAAGTAATGCTCCTTAAACAGCAAATTCAACACCTTTGATAATATTTAAACCTTAAATGGAAATATTAACCAACAAACATGAAATCACATTAACTAGATACTAAATTACCAAATTTAGAAGCCAAAATATATATCTGACTTTTTATATACTTGACCAATACCAAATAAAACAGAAAAAATGAATTACTAGAAGAACACAAGAGTCCAACAAAAAAAACCTGCTAGTCATAATTTATGTTACTTCATCAAACTAGTAACAGTTGCAAGTCATCATTCATTGCTACAACAACGATCAGCTCATAACTACTTAAAACTAGTAACAGGAGCATGAAAACAAGGTTCCATAATTATTTAAAACCATATTCAGTCATAACAGCAGCAGGTTCTCCTTTTCCTATAACAACGATCAGCTCCTCAAATCTGTAAAAAAAAAGGATTACAACTGAGAAATCAAAAGGTAATAATGAATTTGAGATCAACAAGACAACAACCAATGAAACATTTTAGGGGTCACATTTGAAATGGAGAAGCATCATCATTAACTAATGAAACACTGCTATACAAGGCTGCAACCAAACGAACCTGAACAGTACAAAACCAAACGAACTAAACGTTTTGGACTGTATGACTATCATCCTCTGAACTTGAAAATGATGTTCCACCTTCATTGTTGGGAGAATCTCTACATAAAAGCCAAAATAACACTCATCATTTAAAGATTGAGATATCTAAAAACTTTTACTATTACTTAAATATTACTTACTGATGTACAACTATTGGACAATTCCTTTTGTCATGTGTTTGTCCAACTATCCCACAACCATGACAATGTCTATCTTTTGAGTTCTTTGCCTTTCCTAATGCCCTTTCTTTCCCTCCTTTAAGTCTTTTGCCACATCCTTTTGCCTTCACTTGATTTGGTTCATTGTACATATGGTCTTTATTGCAACTCATCTTCCCCAGAGACTACACTTGCACCAGTTCCACATTGTGAACTTTTACCACTATCTGCAACAAGATAGATTAATTCGAGTGCACGAGCCAAAGCATCTTTATAAATATTAATTCCTTCTTGGCTTGTGCGGGCGTTATTAATAACATCCAAAGAACATTGAATTAATTCACTCCGCTTGATTAGATATTCTTTGTCACTATTTATCATTATGCCACTTTCATTATCGACCACTATCACGGAGTTTGCCTTCTTAGTTCACCTCCTCAAGATGTATTGTTGGGGTAATTCATCAAAATAATGTATTTTGAGCAAGTTACCAAGCACATGTCTACATGGTATCCCCATACTCTCAAACTTGTGGCAACTACATGAAGCAAAACCCAATCCTTTGTCATAAACAAGTTGTCGCACCCTACATGTGGACAATTTTTTTCTATGAACTTGAAACATGCATTGATTGTCACTCCCCTTGATAAGCTCTAAACGGTAATTCAAGCATTCCCATATCTCATCTTCAAATTTATAAATATAAAACATTTCCCGAGTGTAAATTGCTGCCATTTGGAACACAAAGTCATGATTCATCTTCACTTTAGGCTTCTCAATCAAATCTTCGTGATCGACCAACAACTCTTCTTGACGTTGGCATACTAGCCCCCTATTAAATTGGATCATGAAATCAACTAATGAATTATTCTTAGAAACATATCTTTTAAAAAAGTGTGAGAGCTTTCCGCTCGTTGGCTACTTGACATATTGGCTGAGAAAACATGATTATAATAAGCTGGCACCCAATTTGTACGAATGTCATACAATGTTTGTAACCATTTTTTGTCATGTAACCCGCTCCTCCCAACAAGCTTCGTCCATGTCAAATCAAACTCTTCTTTATACTCTGAATTCCAAATACAATCGACAAATTCATTATAGTGAGCATTATACTTCACCGAGTCTAATTTTTCTAAAAATTTTGTCAATATGTGCCAACTACATAATCTATGAAAAATATCTGGAAGAGTTTCTAATATTGCTTTGGACATCGCGGGATCTTGATCAGTAAGGATCATTTTAGGGGCATCACCTGGCATAGTCTCTAAAAATTGGTTGAATAGCCAAACAAATGAATCCGAGGTCTCGTCACTTAAGAATGCACAAGCAAAAATTATGGTTTGACCATGTTTTTTAACTCCCATCAATGGTGCAAAAATCAGCCCATATCGATTGGTGTTGTATGTAGTATCGAAGACGACTACATCACCATAAAAACTATATGCCCTTCTAGAGGTAGCATCAACCCAAAAACAATGTGTTATCCTTTGTTCATTATCGACCTTAATTTTATAAGTGAATGATGGATTCTTGCCCTTTTCTAATTTGCAAAACTCACTAAATATTTCTTCGTCGAACCCTCCAGCCTGTACTCCAAAGAAATTGAATTGTTGATGTGAGGGCATATTTATCATGGAAAGTTGTTGAGTCAAACACTTTTGCGCACTCGAAACACTTCGGTGAGATCTTAACAGATGCTTCTTTGATGGAGTTGTCAAAGGGTGACTATGACCCTCAATAAATTGGGTGACTACATAAGCCTCAGAATTAACACAGCTACCTTTGTTTTGCAACTCTCTTTTATTGATCCCCGACGCCTTTTAGTTTCAACATCCGCAATTGTTATTCCTTTACCTTGTTTAAAACCGACATACTCTTTCCTTTTGACTTATCACTTCCTTCGAATTTCTTAGTAGCCCAACTTCGAATACTAAATCCTTCCTCTTTAGCATATTCATTGTAGAAATCCTTAACTTCATCTATTGTTTTGAATTCTTTCCCAACACTAGGTTTGAGATGATCGGCTACTTGCGGATTATAAAGAAAATTTTCCCTATCTTCATCACTCTCCCCTTCAATTCTCTTATTCTCTACTTCCATTTCACTATTGTCAACAGTATCATCACATTCGTCACTACCCTGTATTTCATCTTCTAAATTGCCATCCATCCCTGCAATTAAAAAAAACAACATTTAAGTCCAAACAACAACAATTAGAAGAACATTGAGAATTTTGCCCAAACATTCTCATCTGAAGATAGAAGTCATATAAAAACTTTGGTTTTATCATCAATATAAAATTAAACAGGTATGTATCTTTTCATAAATATTAATGAGTAATGCTACATACACAAACTATTCTACAAATATTTTATAAATTGCTGATGTGACATACTCCACCTCAGCATATTGATCAACAAATTGCTTCAATGTAGTCTTTGACCCCACATAAAAAGCTGAGGTGGAGTAAACCATATCAATAGTTTGTAAAATGTTTGTAGAATAGTTTGTATCTCTAGCATTATTCAATATTAATTGCAAATTATATAAGACAACTCTCAACACCACAACCAGTCACAAGTTAGACATGGCATCACATAAAACTAATCACACGTTTTACTTTACAGAAGCTACTATGCAGTTCGTTAATAAACTACCTTTGTAAATCAATCACTTAGCTAATAAGGATTCTTAAGTTTATGAATTTTAACTGATTGTTTGATTTAGTCAACTGATCTCTTATTCAGAAACTGCCACAACTAGCTACAAGATTCAGTAGTAAATGATTTACTTTGTCCAGTTATACACAACCAATTGCACTTACCACAACACTAAAGGGGAATCTAATTCAAAAATGTATTCATTACCTTTTTACCAAAACCAATGAAAGTTTTTCATGTAATAATTCATAGAAAGAAACATGTGTTTAAAAAAAAACCCCACAAAATGTAATTATACAGAGAAATGTAAAAATTTGCGAGCTTCACTTTCTGGGTTTTTCAACTTTTCCCAAAAAATATTCAACTTCGCAAACAATTAGTAATACCCATCTCAAATATACAAAGAAGAATTTTTAAAGAACAAACCCTAGATTTTGAAATGTCTGACGGCCAAAAATTGCAAGCCCAATAAAGTTATGGAGCTTTACCTTCCTTTCCGTTTGCTATGGTTTCGAGCTCAGACCTTCGTGCGAGAGAGATGAAAGCAGTTTGAGGAGAGAGAAAGGAGTCTTCCGTCTGCTATCTGATAATCGTGTGAGAGACGGATGGAAGCAGAAGAGAGAAAGGAGTCGTAGCTTTTTCTCAGAGCACTAGAGCAGAGGTTCTATTTTGCTTTCCCAATTTTGATCCCGCGTATTTCCCCCCAATTTAACCGGTACCGCTCGACCCGCGTGTTTTTGGCCCAATTCGTTTTCAGTTCGCTTTTTTAGTTTGCTTAAAAAGGATTTCGTGTGTGTGTGTATATATATATATATATATATATACGGGAAGCTTCAAGAGCATAATTCTTAAATAGCATAATGCCTTAAATAGCATAATTTTATCAAAACGACGTAGTTTTGTAAATACGCGGTGACATTTATGCTCTTGAAGCTTTCCGTATATATATATATATATATATATATATATATATATATATATATATATATATATACGGTTCCTTTCAAAAACGGACTTAAAAAACGTACCAAAAACGGACCAAGCAAAAAACGTATAGAAACCAAAAAAAACACGCGGGTCCAAAAAACCGGGTCGAAAACCCCTCATTCTCTCTTACTCTTCCAGATTCCCTCCTTCTCTCGTACTCTGCCATTCGCGCCCAAAGAAATCTCTCTCTGCCATTCGCAAACCTATCACTGCCGATTCTATCTCAAAGCCCATTTTCCCGATTCTCACTCTCCGTGCAAAGCTGAAGCTAGATTATACTAATCGACGGAAGGGAAGATTTCTGCAAATCTCAAAGATTCCTATAAGGCTGCTCAAGTATTTTATATTTCTAATTTTTAGGGCTTTACGGTATGTTGTAGAAAAATGTTGAATTAAGCTCAAATTTGTGTATGTTGTAATTTATTTGATCATAGTTTGATATTTTACCGACTCAAGTTACACACTTTTATGTGTTATGTTTATTCGATATGAGATTATTGGGTTTAGCATATGATTGCTGTTGAACGTGGGCAAGATTTATGTGCATATGTTTAAGCTGTGTGTTTGTAATACTTGCTGCTTTAATGTGGATATAGCTAGGTGTGTGCATGTGTTTGTATATACGTTTCTTTTTCACTTGTTGAATGAAAAATTCTCTATTTCTGTGTTTGCGCTAACCAGACTCATAAGTTATGAGTCTGGTTTTATTTTTGAAATTCTTGTTGATTTGGCCTTGCATAAAATTTGATGGTTTTCTGTACAATATTAAGCTGCTAGCGAATTATCTAAAATTGGAGCCGGAAGAAGCTGAGAGAAATATGCAAATTCTGCTGGACTTCCTGCACTGCTTAAGGAAACAAAAAGTTGATGAGCTTAAGGAGGTTTGTAGTGGAACATTTTTTAAGAAGTTTGTACAATGAAGTTGGACCTGCTGTATTCTTAGCATATTCATTTTGCCATCGTCTAATGGCTAGTTGGTAGAAATTTTTTCTTCTGCTTGTGGAATAGTCTATCTTTAGAATTTTGGGTCCTTTGTCTCCCAAATTACTGTATGCTAGATTTCATGGTGTGACCCCTCTGGCCCTCTGGCTTGGTGCTGGGTTTGCCTAAGGGTGTTCCTCTTTTATTGCTTAACTAGCTAATTTCCAAGTAAAAGTTGACTACCAATTTTTCAATTTTCATAAATAACTGTCTGGTCTTCTTGTAAAATCTTTGTACACAGGTAAAGTAGCAGATGAAAGAGTTCATCGGAAGGTCTGAGCTCGAAACCATAGCAAAATAAAAGGATTTAGAACATTGTAATATAAATAATTGTTGTAGACTAAAGATTAAATATATTGTTTTCATTGAATTGGATCTGTCGACGATTGTTCATGGTGTAATAAAGGTGAAAACTGATAAGTTGAAGAGTTGAATATATTAATGGTAATTTAGTTTTCAGCATCTTTTGCCATCTCTTCCAGGAAAACTCTTTCCTGCAAAATCTTGGCCATGTGGAACTTGACCTGCCTGAACCACCTAAGAAGGCAATCCACCCTCCTCCACAAGCTGTTGACTCTTATCTGAGATATGGGCCAAAGGCAGAGATTACTCATATCTTCAGGGCTCCAGAGAAGCGTCCCCCTCAAGAGCTCTCTCTCGTTTTCTTGGTCCTTATTTTGCTGCTATTCATTGGATTCTTGGTTGGGGTTAGTATTTTATCTACACTCTACCCTTTCAATAGCTGCATGGAAATATATATTTTTTGCTCCTTAATTTGTCTTCTGTTGGTGTTCTGTTCTGTGGTTCCTAAATATGCTGTGAATGCCCTTTATGGTTGCCTGTTTATGTTTGTATGCCATTTAGTCATTTGGCTTTTGTACTCTTTTACAAATACTTTTATGTTGCAATATTACAGTTCAGTTTTGTAATTTGATTTCCAGATTGGTTTGGATGGGATTCGAATACTTGATCCAACAACTAGTCAGATACTTAAAATATATCAACTTGACACTGTGACGAGATGGGAAGTAAGTTTACTGCATTGTCATTTGAAACGAAAAGTTGCTAGTTATTTTGGAAAGAATTTGCTAACTTCAATCTTTTCTTTTTTGCCTACACTTTTAGGTACTGGATTCATATATATTTGCATTTTGGGTCAAAAGCTCTATTGACATTGAACCAAGATGCATCAGGCTGAAATCAAATAGCTATACCACAAACAACATTCTGGACACAGTGGCAGCAGCAAGCATTAACGATTACTAACGAATTAGCGATTATGAAGATTGAAATGCGTCAATTGCAACTAACTCAACAATTTGTCATAATTTTTAATGTTATGTATGCGGTGTTGTTGTTAATGTTATTAAATCGGTTGTAAGTTTTATAATTTTCTTTATTTAACCTACACGTTATGTATGAGATTGGTGGATCTATGGTATGAAAATTACATGGTTGAGTTATTAGTGGTTATTTTCTCGTGTGTTTGATACTTATAATGTATAAAGATTGTGCTTCAATTTTTTAGGGACAAGAATTATTGTGATGTTGGGAATGCCACTGATTTTTTCAACTGAAGAATCTATCCATGTGCATTAGTATATTACTACAAACCACTTTGATATTGAGTAACCTGTTTCAAATATTTGTATTCATATAGACAAGTTCATGGCAACATTTCAGTATTTTGACAAAGATAGAAGTGGTTATATCACAGTCGATGAGCTCCAACAAGCTTGTGCAAAACATAACATGATTGATGTTTTCCTTGAAGATATTATCAGAGAAGTTGATCAGGATAATGCAAGTCAAAAGTACTTAATGAAATTATACATAAGAAAACACACACTTATATATACGAAAATCCTCATATTGCTCTTATACATAAGAAAACACACACTTGAACATCATACAGAATGCAATGCAGTCATACAAAATGACAAAATGACTCCACTGCTCCACTGTCAATATAACAAAATGAAAGGCAGAAACTGAATGCAGTCCATCTCAACAACATGATAAAATCTCAACGAACTCCATTCCAAAATCTCATTCTACAATGAAAAACAACAGCATACATAATGCGGTCCATCTCAACAACATACAGAATGCAGTCCATCTCAACAACAGCAAAATCTCATCCTGAAATAAAAAAAATAAGATGTTACTTTAATTCATGACACAAATCCAACCCATTTGAATTGTGATAAATTTGATGTATAAAAATATCCAAGATATAAGCAGTGTCAGGTAAACTAGTCATAAATTTGTTAAGTCATTACTTTAAACATAAATTGTTACATTTGTTAAACTGGTTGTGTTAAGAAAATCATGTTGCTAGTTGATAAACACTCAAATTGAGTTTTATTGTGTTACACAATATGTGTATTAACCTAGTGACGGGTCAACATGTGTAATTTATTTTGATATCTAATTAATTAACAACAAAAAATCCATCCTTTGTCAAAGTTCGAAAAGATAAACCAATGCTTTATGTTTAGTGTTCCAGAATCAAGATGAAAATTGTTTTACTATAAATAATCACTTAGATAGTTTTTAGTATTATCCCGACTAGCAAGACTGTTTTCATTCTTTGACTCGATATACAGTCTACCTAAACAATTAAAAGAGCCACCACCATGCAAACAAGCAGAAACTCCTAAAATCTCTTAATTACCTTAACCTTAACTGGACTCATTCATAGACAACTCCAATACCACAATAAGTGAGAACAAACATTATTAAACCTAACTTCCATAACTCCATTTTTACACCAAAATTTGACACACTAACAGATTATCTTCCTAACACCAAATTCCATTTTTTAGGCAGCTCCTTTAATTTTGTGAAAATTTTAAATTCGTTAAAATCAGACAAGGAGGTTAGTAACATTTCTTAAAAAAACTAATTAAAATGAGTGGACACTTCCTAATTGTTTGTCCCCCATCCTATTGTAGTTTTCCCCGATTTTAAAAGCTTGTGGCACAAATTTTATGAAGTGACAGAATACAGTCGCACTTAGGATTTTTAAAGAATAAACTCTAGATTTTGTTCAACAGTCACAGTTATGCTCTGACAAAAAGGTATTGCCGACTTGAGCTTAGGATTTTTAAAGAACAAACACTAGATTTTCAAATGCCTAAAAAAAATTTTGTAAACCCAATAAAGTGATACAAATGCTTTACCTTCCCTTCTATTTGCTATGGTTTCGAGCTCAGACCTTCCGATGAGCTCTTTCATCTGCTACTTTACCTGTGTACAAAGATTTTACAAGACCAGACAATTATTTATGAAAATTGAAAAATTGGTAGTCAACTTTTACTTGGAAATTAGCTAGTTAAGCAATAAAAGAGGAACACCCTTAGGCAAACCCAGCACCAAGCCAGAGGGCCAGAGGGCCAGAGGGGTGACACCATGAAATCTAGCATACAGTAATTTGGGAGACAAAGGACCCAAAATTCTAAAGATAGACTATTCCACAAGCAGAAGAAAAAATTTCTACCAACTAGCCATTAGACGATGGCAAAATGAATATGCTATGAATACAGCAGGTCCAACTTCATTGTACAAACTTCTTAAAAAATGTTCCACTACAAACCTCCTTAAGCTCATCAACCTTTTGTTTTCTTAAGCAGTGCAAGAAGTCCAGCAGAATTTGCATATTTCTCTCAGCTTCTTCCGGCTCCAATTTTAGATAATTCGCTAGCAGCTTAATATTGTACAGAAAACCATCAAATTTTATGCAAGGCAAATCAACAAGAATTTCAAAAATAAAACCAGACTCATAACTTATGAGTCTGGTTAGCGCAAACACAGAAATAGAGAATTTTTCATTCAACAAGTGAAAAAGAAACGTATATACAAACACATGCACACACCTAGCTATATCCACATTAAAGCAGCAATTATTACAACCTAAGCCTAAGGTAAGGTGCTAGTACACACAGCTTAAACATATGCACATAAATCTTGCCCACGTTCAACAGCAATCATATGTTAAACCCAATAATCTCATATCGAATAAACATAACACATAAAAGTGTGTAACTTGAGTCGGTAAAATATCAAACTATGATCAAATAAATTACAACATACACAAATCTGAGCTTAATTCAACATTTTTCTACAACATACCGTAAAGCCCTAAAAATTAGAAATATAAAATACTTGAGCAGCCTTATAGGAATCTTGGAGATTTGCAGAAATCTTCCCTTCCGTCGATTAGTATAATCTAGCTTCAGCTTTGCACAGAGAGTGAGAATCGGGAAAAGGGGCTTTGAGATAGAATCGGCAGTGATAGGTTTGCGAATGGCAGAGAGAGATTTCTTTGGGCGCGAATGGCAGAGTACGAGAGAAGGAGGGAATCTGGAAGAGTAAGAGAGAAGGAGGGGTTTTCGACCCGGTTTTTTGGACCCGCGTGTTTTTTTTGGTTTCTATACGTTTTTTGCTTGGTCCGTTTTTGGTACGTTTCTTAAGTCCGTTTTTGAAAGGAACCGTATATATATATATATATATATATATATATATATCCTTCTTATATTTAAATTTGTTGGGCAAAGTAGTTGTTCACTCTTGTTATATCATGATAACATTTTCAGATTAAGACGAAGATTAGAAGAAACACAAAGACAAGGATAAATTCCAATAGTATCTTATTATGCGTTAATTATTAGGTTACCTTAAATAGGTTGATTATATGTAAACTTTTTTAATTGTTTAAGGTATGTAATGAGTTAAGGTTGTAGACCTTGGGAAAATTTTGTTGAATCATTTTGAAAGGAACAATGTATGTTTATATATATATTCCGCGTTAGTTATAGAATGTGTGAGACGATGTTGCACCGTGACACACCAGATACGAGGTTCAAGGTACCCGGATTTGAGGGTGCTACACTAAACATAAATAACATATAGGGTTCTTAATTAAGGGTTCTTAAATATATAGTATACATTACCCAAATTAAACCTAATTAAGGGTTCTTAAACATAGAGTATACATTACCCAAATTAATCAAATTTATGTATATATATATATATATATATATATATATATATATATATATATATATATATTCATAGCAACATATCAACATATCAATATCATAGGAACATGCACTACAAAAAAATGGTGATTTTGCAACAAACAGTTTTCGTTGTTAAAGGTGCGAAATTTCGTTGCTAAATACAATTTGCAATGATTTTTTCGTCGTTAAACATTTCGTTGCGCAATGAGCGTTGCTAATTGTCTAGCAAAAATAAAAAATTCCGTTGCAGAAAGTAATATATTTCGCAGCGAAATTTGGTTTTCATGTAAAATCATATAGATCATTTAGCAACAAAATATTTTGTAGCAAATTTATTAAGAAATTGTTACTGAAAAGCAATTTTTGTTGCAAAATACGCCTTGACAACGAAAAAGAATCTTTTTTTGCCAACGAAGATAAAATTCGTTGCATTTAATACACATTTGCCAATGATGTTTGTCGTTGCTTAACAGTATGAATATTGTTGCCTTAATCGGTTTTCGTTGCTAATTGTATACTTTTTAGTAACGATATTTGTTGCTAAATGTACAAAATAAACCGGTCATATATTAATTTGCAACGAAATTTTTCGTTGTCGTTGGTTTTTTTATGGATAATTATGATCAATTAGCTAGCAACGATACTATTTAAAATTGATTGTTTTTCGAGCAACAAAAGTTGTCGTCAATTAGCAGCGTCACTGTACATTTCCAAATCTATTATCGACTTTGTTGTTTAACGAATGTCGAAATTATTTTACAAACAAAATAAATTATGGCTGAATGACCCCATAACAAATTATGACATGAATACATAAAGCTCAAATATTATTAATCAAATCATCTAATACATGATCATTCATCATCTTTACAATTAATTATCTATTATAAAAGAATAATCAACTATCTACACAACTTTTTCTTCAAAAATGCAAGCTATCAGAAGGCCGGTGGACAGATCAAAAGAGGCAGCATCCACATATATATACCTTCCTGAATCTTTATAAGATATTTAAATTAAAAAAAAATCATTTGTTAGTAATCAAGTTCTTAAAACGTAATACAAGTAATAAGACATACCAAACTTCCAGGAATATGATTCTCGTTGTGAGCTTTATCAAATATAATTATAAGTACAATGTTGTTCTACTCGATGCTCAAATATAAGTACATTGTTAACAGTGGCGGAACCAGAAGATTTTCATAGGGGGGGCAAAATACATCAGTAAAAAATTTTTATTTATTGACGCTTGAAGTGCTTCTTTCGGTTTTACGACTAAGAGGAGGTAACTGTATCATGCGAGTCTGTGTAGTTTAAAAACGTCTCAAAATTTGCTCGTTTTCAAATGTTGAAAAAAATATAATAATTCAATGTGTTTATAAAAATTGTAGGAATATAGAAATGAGCATATTTGATTGAATCTCTTCACAAAGATTTCTTGATTACATATTAACTAAAGGTTAATTTGGAGTTTTTCCGGAGAAGAATGCATTTAAAAATTGAGATGCTTATTATATCACCCATTAATTAAATTAAAGGCTACTTTGGAGTTTCTAATGCATCAAATAAGAAATAAATTGTGTTTTCATGCAACTTTTAATAGATTTTGACTATTGAGAGCACGTGCCTCATAATTTTTAAAATTAAAAAAATTATATTAATTTAGAGTTTAAAAATATCTTAATTTGATTTTAAAAAGTTCATAATAATTTTATATTGAACAAAACAAAATAGCCTCTTTATGTTTTTTATTTGCAAACATTTTGTCATTATTTAGACAATTCAAATTTACGTTTCTCACTCACATTGAGTTGCAGGACCTATAAAAAAATACAGAAAATATATAAAATATATGTAAATATCATTTTTTTCTCTCCAAACCTTAACCTTAGTACCAACCTACCGGGGGCAGGTGCCCCCCCTGGCCCCCCCTTGGTTCCGCCAGTGATTGTTAATCTTTCAACATGAATGAACAAGGACCTGGACGGACATAATTATGCTTATATGTGAAATCAAGGTCATAATTAAAGTTTAACTTCCATATCTTGTATACAAATTCAAGGCCTCATGACAGTAAGCATTACATGTGCATGAGTTATAAGTAATACAACTATGAACGACAGTATCCAAAAATGAAACATTAGACTGAACTAGTTTTAAAATGTAGCATATTAGCAGTAATGCCCACAAATGAGCATACGACCAACTGGAAACCTAAAGGAACATGCAACAAATGTAGCGAAATATTAAGACTTACAAGTATAATTTTTGTTTCATCCAGTTCCCTTTGAATCTTCAAAAGTTTGTCCGCCTTAACAAGATCATGAATAGTTGAAAAGTAAAATGAAATTAAATGTGATTCAATTTAGCAAAAAAATGCGATTCTTTTCATTTGCAACATAAGTTCAAAAACTAATTTTAAAGAAGACAATAGTGGAGAACAATAACGCTATGGTTTTTATTATTACTATTCATAACAGTAATAAAGAAACTTAATATTTACCTAAAATTTAGTCAAAGATTTATTGAGGTAGGGTCATGGTTGTGTTATCTTCTTATCATTTTAAGACAATAAAAAGGTCAACACCCCTCCAAACACCTAAACCAGCGCAGAGTGGAGAAATGTTTTCAAGGGTCATCTATATTTTACATACTTTTTACTTTCTTATATAGAATGAAACCTTGTCCTTCCTTAAGTCTCTTTTTATTCATTTAAAATAATTACTTGAGTTATATCCTTAAAATATAGACCACAAGCTTATTATATATCAACATTACTTATAGTAATTAAAAAAATAGTCTAATATAAAAAAAATTCTCAAAATCTATTATATGTAGACATAGTCACAAGTGTCGTATAATATGACAACCTTTAAAGACCGAGATAGTGGGATTAAAAAATTGGAGCTTATGTGTAAAATGTGTATTTTAAACCGATAAATGTAGTTTTGTCTTGAGAGAGACATTCCACAGCTTCAAACTTTTATTCATCAAATGTGCTCATGAATCCACCAAGAATGGTAACTCCATTACAGTCTCCACACAAAATCTCCTTTTTACTTCTTCAAAGGGCAAATAATTTAATAATACACACACAGACAAATAAAATAGGGACTCGTAAGAAATCGCTATGATCCGCAGAAGCTGCATTAATAAACTACAAATTCCTCTACTACAAGCAATGACAACAAAACTTTAAATAACCAAATGTCATTTCAAAGTTCTATATGTATGCTCAGAGTTAAAGAAACATTCAATAGAGTTTGATAATAAATAGGCATTACTTAACATGCGAGGAAACATAAAAATTCAATAGTCTGCTAATAAATCAGGCACTTAAACGTAAGGAAACATAAAATGAATAATTATTAATTAATGACATCATTTTTCTTGAAGGATAAATACAAAACTGGCCAGATGAGTCCTTACACATAACATATCTACGTTTATCAGCAATGATGAGAATGAGTTTACTGATACTAAGACGAGTGGCTTACCCCTTCTAGTTTGGGATGAAAGACTTTGAGTTGAGTTTCTATAAGCATAATAGCTTTTTATTTTTACTTAAATTTATATGACAAGTGCCTGATCGATCGACAATAACAATCAGGACATACCTACAAAGCCAATATAATCCATCAGCTTTGAACTGTCCATTAAAGTGTTCCACAGAGTTAACTCCATTATCCTGGCATTGTTTACACACTATAGCACCTAGTAATCATATAGGAAGACAATAAACAGTCGATGAACTCACATTCTACAAAGATCTATTTTTTTGACAAGTCACATTCTATAAAGATTTTTGTATCCAAAAAATTGAAATCTTTAATCAAGTTGTTGAAAGTAGTAATGATGCAGAGGACATTATTGAAATGGTATTTATAGATACAAATGCAGATCTATTTATGCTTAACCAACTAATTTAATTATTTACTGGCTCAGATAGATTCACTTTACAGCAGAACTGTTGCATTACAACAAGATAAAGATAGAACATTGGGGTAAACATATCTTCCCGATCAAGAATGTTGTTCAATCAACAAAACATTATCAAAAAAATGTGCATAAACTTTTGTACAGGGCACAAATTAATATATGCCCAATGATTTGACAGAATTTTAAGAAAATAGGCTTCTGTCCATCCTCCCAGAGATACTAGAAAAATTATATAAACAATATGATGTGTGGACCCAGGTGCAAAATTAGGGTTCACATGACCTAATTAAATTAAATGCATAATTAGGGTTCACATAACCTAATTAAATGAAGCCGGAGAAGTCAGAAATAAATGTGTTAGACCCGAGAGAAGCCTCCACGTGTCCCGAGGCAGAAGACTCGTGGAGGCGTCTCGTTTTGAGAATTGATTGAGGGATTGGATTGGTGGGTAGAAGGACAAGACGATTTGAGCATTATTCTAATGAATAAAGAGTATTTCTGGAATTTCCCTGAAGACATGTATATGGCATGTGATTACTTAAACTCCAGGAAGCTCTATAAATACCCCTTCCATTCCATTGGGAAGGGGACCTCTCTTCAGACACAGGACTTGAACTCTTTTGGTGACTTAAGGCTTGGATATTCCACCTAAAAGCACTAAAGGAGTTTTGGACATTCTCTCAACTCGAAGAACTCAAGAAGGCTCTTGGAATCTCTGCTACCCTAACACGTTTTTCGAATTCTGGGAGTTCTGTCACGTGTCATTGGAGTAATAACTCACCTGTTCTTCTCCCCTATTCAATCAATCAATCAATTTTGTGCTCTTCGTGGATTTCTCTCCTCCTCAGCCAACACGAAACCCCAACCCTAGCAAGGCGCGATTTTCTTGCCCACATGATGCAATCAATTAAAATACATTGCAATCATTGTTAATTAAAAGATATATTGTGAGACCCCGGATTTTATGAATAAATATTTAATTTTCTTGAAATAATTTTTTTTAATATTATGGTGTGGATTTGATATAATGTTATAGTTGTGGATAATATTTATAAATTTTGCAAAGTAAGCAAGTGGTTATATAATATTCGATTGGTCGGGGAATATTCGTTTTAACAGGGAATATTGTACGACGGCACAATCATTGGTGGACCCCACAACGGAAGTATTGTCGTAGTTAGAAAATGACAAAATTATCTTTCTATAAAAATAACGGCGGAGGTGTTACCGTTAAAACTGTTGAACTACCCGGTAGTAAAAGTACAGTAATACGCGTGGTTGCATAGTAGCACACGGTATTGATTATTGATGCTTACGTAAGAAGTCACTCAGTTATACTCAATCATTGATACAATAATTGTTGCATCATATCTCTCATATTATTGATTCAATTATTGTTACAGTATCATCTGCATAATATGATATATTATTAAATCAATAATTGAGACGAAAAAGTTATTTATATTATTATTTTCAATATTGACAATGTCTTGACATTTTGTCAATGAGAGGTTTGGTCACCTAATTGCGCGCCAATAAGGAGAAATCCTTATCGGAAAGCCCCCTCTTTCCTGGGAACGACCTGATTATTAAATATTATGAGTTATAATATTAATGATGAATAAGTTCGTGTTGATTAAAGATGAATTTTATAGTTTCGTTGTGTTGGAATTATTTGTGTTAGTGGAAATTGACATTTGTTTCGATAATAATTGATGTCTAGAGGTTATATTGTTCAATTGGGTATTCGGGGCACTTTTCGTGTCGGAGTACTATTCACGAGTTACTACTCACGAGTACTGTGACACCCCCAAATCCGGGTACTTAAATTTCCACTTGATTTGGTGTTCAGTGTATAAATATCATCTATCTATCTACCCATAATAAATGCAATTCATGCAATAGATAGAAATAAATCCTCCCGTTATGGGGTTATAACATCTGAATAATAAATACAATCCCAGGTCAAACTAACCTTAAACATCTGTGCGGAAACATAAACAAATAATAAGTCTTAAACAACATCAAGTCTTAACAATAACATTCTTAAAAATTAAATAACAAGTCTTCATCACTTATTAGTTTTGCCCTTGCCTTTGCTAGTAGAAGGCTCATCGTACCTTTCGTTCTTAACTGTAATGTTATTATTACGCAAGAGTGAGCATGTTTGCCCACAAGTATAAAAATGAAATAACAATATATAATAACATGCGAGTGAATCAAAGACTTTTGAAATAAAAGCTCAACTTTTGAATCAAGAATGAATAACAAGAATTCAAAAGATCTCTGAGGGTCATAAGACCTTAAAATATGTCCTAGGTTATCAAGTGTGAGACCCCGAATTTTATGAAATAAAAGTATTCAATTTTTCTATTTTGGCAAATAGTTAAATTGATAAAATTTTAAAGTTAAGGGTGATATGTGAAATTTTTTTCAAAGTAGACAAGTTGTCATAAAATACCTGGTTACTATTCACTCTAGTATTATTCTCTCGAATATTTGCGGCACTTTTTGTGTCGGAGTACTATTCACGAGTTACTATTCACAGGTTACTATTCACCTAAATTACTATTCACTCGGGTATTTAGGATATTTTTCGTGTCGGAATACTATTCACGAGTTACTATTCACCCGATTATTATTTACTCTAGTATTGTTCACTCGGGTATTTGGAACATTTTTTGAGTCGGGATACTATTCACATAATACTATTCCTGAAAGTACTATTCACGGGGTACTATTCACCCGAAAAATATATTTCTTTTTGGTCCAAATCATTTTTGGGTATAATATTATTCCATGAAGAGATGTACTAATTTTTCAGACCGTTGGTTGAAATTATAACAGAAAAGCTTTTTATATAAAACAAAATACTTTTATAAAGTTATTCTATAAATAGAATATATTATATTTTATTATGCATAGTATTTGCATAGTGTTTGCATAGTAAAAATCTTTTTATATAAATAGAATATATTATATTTTATTTAAAAGATTTTTCTTTAAATATGGGCCGTCAGATTAAATTAAATCAATTTGGACCGTTCATGGATTAGTTACTATGTATTCCATTTTCCTATAAATAGAAGCTCATTCCTTCATTATTTTCTTACGAATTCACTGAACTCTAGAGAGAGAAACTATAGAGAGAGACTATAGAGAGATAGAAGAAAAGTTTTCTGCTACTTCACTACTCTTATATCAAGTATTATTTTACGGTAAGGGATATTATTCTTTTTGTATTCAAGAAGAGAACTTCTGTTATTCCATTTCTTTATTGTTCTGTTGGAATAACCTGTATACGCGGGCTACCCTATACTTGGTGACATTCTTCTATTATTCTGTCTTTATTATTCTGTCGGAATATCATGTCTGTGCTATACGCCGGACCTGGTTCAATTTTTATTATTCCGTCTTTATTATTCTGTCAGAATATCCTGTCTGTGCTATACGCCGGACCTGGTTCCATCATTTATTATTCCGCATTTATTATTCTGTTGGAACATCCTGTCGGTGTGAATTTTACCTGACCTGGTTCCGTTATTATTATTCTGTTGGAATAATCGTCTATGCGAAGTACCGCATGCATGATGATATCTTTTGTTATTCCATTCGGTATTATACTCAGTTGATTAAAATTTTGACTTCTATACTCCATGAAATTAGTGGAATATCCTTGATATTTGCGCTTCATCCAGTATTTTTCATTGAAATATTCTTCTGAGCATTCTTGAATTTTATTCTGCAAAGAAGTATCATGTTGACAATTTGGACGTTATTGGTTCCTGGACAAATTAATTCTTGAACTTGTTTAATTGAATTCTTATATCATTGTCATCATCCTCATGTTTATGTTATGTTGAAAGTCATCTGTGGTCTGTAGTGCATAGATGGACTTGGTATGATTATGACAAGGGATTATTCGGTATAATCATGACCGTAATGTTACAAATGATGTGAAAATTAAAAGTCCTCATTGGCCCGTAGTGCATTGATGGACAGTTTCTGGTATGATTATGGCTATGGATTCTCTTCGGCCAAGGGAGCAAAGATGAATTGTTTTATGGCATGATCAGGACCGTTGATGAAAACACGATTATCTTTGGCCCGTAGTGCATGGATAATTCGTGGTCGTGATACTAAAGAATATCCTTGGCCTGTAGTGTAGGGATGATTTAATGATGTGGATTATTTATTGAGCTGAGTCTCAGCGATAAAAGTGGTGAAAAACTTTTTTAATCATAGAAGATAGTAGATTTTATTTTCTACTTGACTCTTTTAATGGATTGCTTGTTCCGCTGCAGTTAAACTTGATGTCTATTATATTTTATCAGTTTATCATTGTTGGAGGCTAATGATAATTTATTCTGTATTATCTTAGTCATAATATTTCTTACTGAGCTAGTTGAGCTCACCCTTTCTTTCACTGTTCTCTTCAGGATATGAGAATATAGCTGGGACGAATCGGGGAACGAAGTGATGGACCAGATGATAGTATTAGTAGTCCTCACTATTCTGTGAAATAGTGTGTTAATAATTGTAATAAGGACTCCTTTTGAGTTTGTATAATCTCTAGTAGACAATAATTATATTCAAACTCACAGTTATGTTTTGTCGTATTGTACACGACAGTTGTATTAGTAAATTGTATTTGAATTCTGTACCATGTATCTGACGACCCAAGATGGGTGATGTATACCTAATTTTGGGGGCATCACATCAAGGGTTATACTTGAAACCTTTAACAGCCATAAGACTATGGACTCTTCTACTCGTACTTAGGGGAATCAGCCCTTAGTACCATACTGTGCACAATATCTTAACGCTAACGCATAAGTAATCCCCTATACAGGGTTGTTCATCTCAGTTTGATATTTGAGTCCACACCAAATGAAGTTTGGTTTGGATAATTCATCAAGGGTTCTGAAATTCAGAACGCTCATCAACTATGGACTAATCCAATCATAAAGGGTTTGCTAATCTAACAAGGTTCAACAATAATGATATTTAAATTGAATAATAATCTCAAGAAGTATACAATAGAATAATTATTGTATAACAAATTCATACTTTGAAAAGATAATATAACAATTCGAATTTGAATAATAGTAATGAGAATTTACTCGAGGTAAATAATAAAATTGAACAATGATAACAAGTAGGGTTAAGAAACTTGCCTCGTGCGAAGGCTAAACGATTACTACTTCCGTTCACCACAAATTCTACACACATACCATATGTATTCACGGCATTCGTTAGTTATATTTTTACTTAATTATTTAATATAAACTCCACTTTATTTAACAAATCATTACCCTTAGAATTTTTTCATTCCCTTAGTATTATTACACTCGAATAAATTATTTCATAATAATTTCCATCGAATATTTATTTATTTTATAAATATTTTAATAATAATTTTCATCGAATATTTATTTTACTCCATAAATATTTCAATTAAAATATTTATTTATTTCATAAATATTTTAATAATAATTTTTATCGAATATTTATTTTACTCCATAAATATCTCAATTAAAATATTTATTTTATTTCATAAATATTTTAATAATAATTTTCATCGAATATTTATTTTACTCCATAAATATCTCAATTAAAATATTTATTTTATTTTATAAATATTTTAATAATAATTTTCATCGAATATTTATTTTACTCCATAAATATCTCAAATAAATATTTATTTTATTTTATAAATATTTTAACTCATAATTTTCATCGAATATTTATTGTGGTCAGGTTATGAACTCATAATTGTGGTTTTATGAACTGGGTATAGTTGTGTGTGAATGGAGTATTGAGGATGATATGAATAGATAGAATTATTAAGCAATGGATCATTATAGAAAGTGAAGATGATGGTGGAAGCATAGGTATTCCAAATCTTCTAGTTATGCTAGACTTCGAAATTTTTACATCAAGCTAAATTCGCACTATGTGCCTTTTAAAAATGAATTTTTATTCCCAACACACGGTGACAAATGTGTATGTGTGGACTTCGGGACACTTACACATCGTTACTTGTTGAGATATGATAGCACTAAAACTGATTTTCAAAGATTTTTGAACTGTTTAAAGAATAGTCTATGCTAATTGTTTCGGCTAGACGAAAATGATTTGAAAATATCAAAATGTATTTTATATCAGTAATGCATCATGTAACCTGGTGCAAAGATGATAAAAACGATGGAGTTATCAATGTAATATTACCTAGTGTTGGATGTGATCTAAGGATCGTCAGCCCACTATGGTATGATGTAGTATGACAAAGTCACAAAATGACGGAATCCTCAAACGGACTGTAAATACAGTGCGGTATCATGACGTCATAAAATAATTTTCAGAATTTTAAATTAGTTAAAGAAAATTCAATGCCAGTCAAAGTGGCTAGACAAATATTTCGATTGATGTTCGAATTATTGATATATGTCTAAGCTATTTGATTTAGCTAGGCAAATGTTTATGGAAATTCAAGTATTTCTTTGAGAATTTATCCTGAACCAAATTGTTCTGGTGCGGAATTTTGTACCAAGTCTGAGGTGAACAACCCTAAAAAGGGGACATGTTATCAGAAACTAGAAGTTTCAAACAACGCTTATGCGTTAAAATATTGTGCACAACGTAAGGGTACGATAGGTTGATCCCCTAAAGTACAAATATAGGTAGTTTACTATCTTTGTGATTGTAAACAGGCCTAACAGTGAATGTTTACAGTCTTAGTGATTGTTAAACTTCTATGGGTAAGTTTTAATGGAAAGCCCATTAGACCAAGTAAAGAGTTCATGTTTTTATGACCCCTCAGCAAAATATGAAAAGTTTTTAAAGGAATGTTTTTAATTCCTAGTTATTCACACCGCTTCACAATTATTGAACAATTGTTGAAGACTTTTTAAAGATATTTCAATACTCTGGAAGTTGAAGGACAAGAAGGTATGAGCTTCTTAGAGGAAGGTGAGAATGTAAAGGTTAGTATGACAACCTAGTTATAATATGTAGAGATGATTATGCTATAATTTCGAGGGCGAAATTCTTAGTAGAAGAGGTGAATGTGACAGCCCGAAAATTTAGAAAATCTTGAATGATTAAATTAAAGGTTAAAGTTTAAAAACCTAAAGTGAAAATAGATAATTTATTTAAAATTTTTAAGAAAAATCTAAAGAAATGGTACGTTGAAATGATTCAACGATAAGGTTCCGAAAAAGAATAAAATCTAAACCGATTAAGAATGATTTGGTATTGTGATTCCGGGGACGGAATCCTTATAAGGGGGAAGGAATGTGATAACCCAAATTTTGGGTAATATTAAAATAAGAATTAAATAAATAAAATTCTTATTAGATAATATGTTGTACGATATTATATTGCATAAGTGGGTATGAACTATGCAATATGTGATGCTTATGCTTAATAAATATATTGGTATTATATATTTATAAATTTTAGGGGCAATTTATTAAAGGAAGAAAAGAATAGTATATATTAATATAATGTTATATAAACATCAAGAATGAAAAGGAAAGCCAACATGGCTTAGTTAGGAAATATTCTTGACATAAATCTACCCATGAGATCAATGAAATAATTATATTATAATATAGTTAATTTCATCAAAAAGTATTATTTAGTGACAAATAAGGAAATTGGTGTGCTACCATTGGTATTTATAAAGCCATCTTGATGTATATGCTAATTATTTTTGTCAAGCCTAAATATATATGGTAGATAAAATTCATATATATGAATATGTAATGAGAGTCCATATTAAGTTATTGGGCCATATTAATGCCACTACGTATGCTTACAAGCCTTCTCTATTATTTTCTAGAGTATGAGTTATTGCTTATGCGATAAGTGCCTTGAGCCCAAACCAAAATCAATGCCTAACCTTTTTGGATGTCCATATCCGAAAGCCACATGAAATGAAAAAGAGAGATATTTTAGCCAAATAAAATTGAGCAGTTAGTTGGCTTTAGTAGTCAGTAAGTTAGCAATTGGTTAGTAAGTTAGCATTGGCTAGTAGGTATTTAGAGGCATAGGGTGGCTGTGATGATATGGATACTATTAGGGGCCAAGTAGACTGCTATCCTTTGATAGTTATCAGCTGAGCTGTGAGGAGGCTGCTAGGAGGCTGATTAGGGGCCATGGTAGAGGCCAATGTAGGGGTCGGGTAGATGTTTCAGAAAGTATCCATGTAGAGGTGATGATGATTGAGCAACAATAGATCAAGTAGGCTTATTAAGAGAGATAGAAGCTCAACAATATATGGCCAAACTTTGCAACCAATCTCAGTCACTATCCCAAAATACTAAGCAAGAACCGTAGCAGCTATATAGAGTACGAGTGGAAGAGCTTCGACCAAAAGGGGAGAAAAGGTTCAACAACCTGTACCATTTGATCTCAGCAAGGTAAGCTAATTCTGGCCCTTTCCAATCCTTTTCCATTCCATTTTTTTCTACTAGTGATCTGTAATAGCCGAATGACCTGAAAAGAAAATAAAGGGGCTGTTTTATGTTGCTAGTTTTGTTAATGTTTTAATGTAGCTTGGTGTGTATTAGTTTCCTTTTGTTTAACCACTGATACCAGTATGCTATGAATAAGGCCATGTGTTTCTAATTGTATGTAACAAATTGAATAATAGAGAAGCCATGTGATTACATACATAACTATGGGAATTTAGAACTAAAACTGTTAAGAAAATAGACTAAATAGTTGTCAATTACTTGAATATATTTGGTTATGTATTTGACTGTTATGGACTACATTTAGGCACAAGGAGATAGGCTGGGCTGAGGAGTAATAAGTAGGATGAAAATAGCTTTCTAATACAAGCAAATTGCTATGACACAAGTAGTTCTAGACTGTGCATACCACATGCTCGACAAAAGTCCCAAGTGGACTGTTTTAATTAAAAGTCAGTTATTTGACAAAACAAAAGCTTGGGGCTTGGTTTATATAACATATGTAATGATAATTAGAGGGTTTGAGTATGTCAAGATAGAATGAAATTAAAATTTTAAGCCAAAGAAAAAAAATTGAAACTAGTTGGTCAAGCTATTCTTGATCACTGTGTTAGGCGTCATAAAGAACCCAAAACGGAGAGTTTATAACTTCTAAATGTAGACTCATATGCTATGTTTAAAAAGGGTTACAATCCGGTGGATGAGCTAGAAGTAATTGAACCACGAAGTGGGCATAATGGGCGTCGGGCTGCTGCTAACTGCAGCAGTAGTAGCAGTGGTGCGGTTGGGGCTGAGAGTTCTTTTGAGCTCTCGGCCAGAAGGGTTAAACTATCTAAACAAGTGAGCTAGTACTTTTTCTAAATAAGTGAGTATATCATCTATAAATTTCTGGAAATAAGTTGTGTATAAGCTACCTTACTTGAAGACGAAAATGGCCCAAGATAAAGAGTACAGTTGCTGCCTATTGGCAGCAGCATTTCGCTGTAAACAACAACAAGAAACAAGTAGCAGTAGCAATAGCCTTAAGAGGCACTAACTAGGACTCTTGATAAGTCATCATTCAGGATGCTACTGGTTACTTAGAATTATATTATTATATATATGGTGGTAATGAGAATGCTATAGTATGTTAAATACAAACAAGGTGCACTTTTTGGCTAAAACTAACAGTTGAGGTTTTTGTATAATAGCCCTTTAGGCCTCTGTTTTGAACAGTGGGTGAGTCAAGGATACATGCTTGGTATCGTATTTGTCAAGCCACTTTGTTAACTCTAAAACATAAGTAATCTAGAGAAGTAATGGTTAAAAATCTTGCAGAAGAAGGAGGCTAAGGCTACATATATATATACACTATATGTACATAATTAAAGGGTTTGGGCAACTCAAATTAGAATGAAAAACAATTTTGAGACAAAACGAAAAGTCCGAAAGATTGTGTGACTGCTGACCCTAAAACATAAATTCGGGGACAGTATATGTATCTAGAAAATTCTGGACTTTTGGGGTATTATAGTACATTGAATAAGCTTTCCATGGACTCCGGAACGGACTAATTCCGACTTCAGAGCAAAAAGTTATGACCGTTCAAAGTAGTCGTGTCAAAACTGTCTAATCAACTCGGGGCAGTCACGTTGCACGAATTTTCTGGAATTCTGTGTTTTAAATTTCGAAATGGTCAAAGAATGAAATTTGTAGCCCCGGAAGTTAGCTTCGCGTGGGCTCAAGAATCGCTCAAAAATATTTTAAAACGAATTAGTTATGACTGTTTTAGTGAGAGAGGGTAAAGCTGGAAAAAAGTTAAAAACTGTTATGATTGGGCATTTTTAAGTTCTGTTTTGGACTGCCTATGATGTCTAAAATGAGTGGCTTATATTTTCTAAATATATTCTCCTATGGTATCTACAATATATCCAAATTGGGATGGGATCGATTTAGCGAATTAGGAATTAGAAAATCGCAAAACGGACATCGAGTACTTGGGGATGCCCAACCAAGGCAAAGCACGTCGAGCTACGCTGGGCCAAGCTTCTGGATGTGCCCGCTGTTTAGATGTCGTCGTGTTTTGCTTCTATGGTTTTAATAATTTTGCGTATGGAAATGGAATAGAAATGAAATAATACAATTGTGTGAAATGATTTAATATTTATAATTTATAAATTATAAATAAATTTGATGTGTAAGCTAAACTATAGTTTACGTATAAAAGTATGAGAATTCATGAGATATGAATGATTATAAACCAAGCATGTAACGTAATGATATGCTAAAGCCGTGTCGAAGCCTTTTAAAATATAAATTCGTCAATATACAAGAGAAACAATAAAAGTATTATGTAAACGTAAGTTTACATATGCGGAGCCTATGGGTGTAATGAAATATAAAGAGAGTTATATATTAGAATTGAATGTGTTAATATTGAATGTAAAATTTGAAAACAAAAGGGTTTTCGAAATGACGATTATGAAAAAGGAATCAAGATTTTATTAAAGGACATGTATAAAACTAATATACATATGAAATGAGATTTCAATTTATTCGCGAGAGTAAACATTGAGCTATGGATACGCTATATGAATTAATGATACGAGACGTCCGTGTACGTAATTATATAATGAGTTAGTATATGGACTAACACAATGATTTAAAATGCAAAGTTAAGTTATTAATAAAGTAAAGCATTCGCATACGTGGCGATAGAATGGTTTATCACATAAATTATCAAAAAGGCATGGAAATTACGCAAGTTAAGGAAATGATGAGATAAGCTATGTTTACGCTATAAAAGCTATGTATAAACTATACAGTCCCAAGTTTACAAATAGATGCAAGAAATATTTTTATAAATAGATATAAATGGTTTATGCTTTGAAATGTAAAGTATTTATATACTAAAAGCATGAGAGAACCTTTTTGGGCATAAAAAGAAAAGTTATAATGAAAGAAGGTTTCTAAAGAAACGTGAAATAGTTTTATGACGAGACCAAAAAAATTATAGTTAATGTAAATAAATTAGTTTACATTGAGTATGCGAATTTAATATGTGAAATTAATGTGTGTATGAATATATACTCAATTTGTGTAGGATCATCATTGAGCATATAATTTATAACATTAAACAGCACTCGAGGCAAGTTTCTCAGTTTATTTATGTGGACTTATAATTGCTATAGATAACTGTTAGCATGATTTATGTTTATAAGTATGTAATACCTATGAACTGTATTATTTGATTTGTGAATGATGAATGTCAAATTATGACTAATTATTGAATTGAGTCGGGGAACTCAATATATATGTGCAATGAATGACATGTACAGGACATGTGTTGTATGCTATGGTACTTATGTTGCTACCAGCAGGACATAAATGTGATAATGCATCTGTAATATGCTTGAACCCCAAGAATATAAATGCATGAACTGAATGTGAACATATGTGCTATGTGATGCATGATAGACTGTTAGACTTGCTGGACCGTCGTGCTCAATCTTGCTTAATTTGCAGGTTAAAGATATGATGCGATCTATCGTGATTAGGAGCGCATGAAAAGAAGACTAGTGATTTAATTGAGATTGTGTTGAATCATTTGATGGTATTTACATGTGTAAACCTCAAATAAGTAAATCTTTGAATTATTCAATAGATGAAGATCATTTGTTCTGAATTAGGAATATGTTTGAAATAATGAATTGTACATATATTCATATCTATTCAGATTAAATAAATCATGTAATAACTATGATTCTAGTATAAAGAAGAATTGTAAAGGTTGCGATTCAGGGAATGAATGAATGGAAAGAAAGAAAAAAAAATTATTTCGCATTTTTAGCTATTTTAACATTAAATAATATTTTAAAGTTAGAACAAGATATTATTAATGCACAAGATCGGGAAGGAAAATAGTCCCGATTTTGGGGGCGCTACATTAATTCTCTCTGACAATTCTCAAGCTCTCTCTGAATATTTTCTAGACTTGGTAATAATGAAAGGAAAGAAAATACGTATAATAATAAAGGAGAATACTGACGCGCGTTATTGAGGTCAGTTACTCATCATGGGTTAACTGCTCCCAACTCCCATTAGGGTTCTGTTTGGCTAGCTAGAATAGATTTCAAAAGCCATTTAGTTTAATAAACATTATCATATAGTTTAAAAATGTCACACTCCTTATAAAATAAATCCAATATTTAATTTAATTTACTTTAAATAAAATATAATAATTTCTCATAAATTCACATAGTCACATAATTAATTTTCTCATTAATAAATAATGTCAAATTATTAACTCTCTAATTAATAATTAAATTAATTAAAATACCAATAGGCTTATTAAATATTTCTTTTAATACAATAAGCTCACATAATCACATACTTCGATAATAAAAATTCTCCACATTAATTTAATAAATGTAACACATATAATTAAATTAATCTACCATAATTTCATCAATTAATTATTTAATCTAATAATTAATTCATCAAAAAATATTTATTCAATCCAATAAATATTAAAATTAATTACAAAATCTCGGTTGTCACATCTTTCCCCTCTTAAAAGGATTCTGTCCCCAGAATCACGGCTCAAAAAATTCGACCCGTTACATTCTCCCCCCTTACAAAGATTCTGTCCCCAGAATCGCTTATAACAATCTAAGTAAATAAATGAGGACAATTCTTCATCATATGATCTTCGAGTTCCCACGTAGCTTCTTCATCATATTACTTTATTTCTCAGAACTTATTCTTTTCGGTCGACAATTTGAACAGGAATTTCTTCGTAAGATAAGTATTTGTCGAAATGTAGGGGTTCATATTCAATCATGTGCTTGTAATCGGGTTTATAGGGTCGTAGGATTGAGATATGAAAAACGTTGTGGACATTCTCTAGAGCTAGAGGTAAGGCTACCTCATAAGCAACTTCTCCGACCCTTCTCAGAACTTCAAAGGGTCCAATGAATCTTGGGCTTAATTTCCTTTTATTTCCGAACCTGATCTTTCCATTCCAGGGAGAGACCTTTAAAAACACATAACTACCCGGTTCAAATTCAACATTCTTACGGTGTGGATCAGCGTATTTCTACTATTCACCCGTAAGATATATTTCTTTTCGGTCCAAATTATTTTTGGGTACAATATTATTCCATGAGGAGATGTGCTAATTTTTCAGACTGTTGGTTGAAGATATAATAGTGAATCAATATGGACCGCTGATGAAAAGTTATAATAGTGAATCAATATGGATTGCTGGTTTAAAGTTTTAATAGTAAATCAGTATGAACCGTTGCTTTAAGTTTTAATAGTAAACCAATATGGACCATCCGTTTAAAAGTAAATCAATCTAGACCGTTCATGAATTAGTTACTATTCAGTCCATTCTCCTATAAATAGAAGCTCATTCCTTCATTATTTCTTACGAATTCACTGAAACTCTAAAGAGAGAAACTATAGAGAAAAAGAAGAAAAATATTATGCTACTTCACTACTCCAATATCCAGTTTCTTCTAAGGTAGGGGATATTATTTGTTGTACTCATAAGGGGTATTATTTCTTTCGTATTCATGAAGGGAAGTTCTGTTATTCCATTCTTTATTATTCTGTTGGAATAACCTGTCTGTGCGGTCTATCGCATGCCTGGTGAATTCTGTTGTTATTCCATTCTTATTATTCTGTTAGAATAACCTGTTAATGCAAAGTACCGCATACATAGAGAAATCCTTCTAATATTTCGTTCTTTATTATTCCGTCGGAATATCCTATTTGTGTATTTACGCCGGACCTAGTTCCATTATTTATTATTCTATCGAAATATCCTGTCTGTACGTTTATGCCGGACCTAGTTCCATTATTTATTATTCTGTTGGGAATAGCCTGTCTATGCAGTCTATCGCACGCATGGTGAATCCTTCTGTTATTCCATTCTTTATTATTCTGTTAGAATAACCTGTCAATGTGGATTACCACATGCATGGTGAATGATCCTTTGTATTCATTCCTTATTAAATTGTGGAAATGATCTATATACGTGGATTACCGCATGGCGGGTGAAAATCCATTTGCAGTTTCATATATTCTATTATACTCAATTGGTTAAAGTTTTGGCTTCTATACTCCATGAAATTAGTGGAATATCCTTGATATTTGCGCTTCATCCAGTATCTTTTCATGGAAATATTCTTCTGAGCTTTTTTGAATTTTACTGAATAAAGCAGTATCATGTTGACAATTTGGACTTTATTGAGTTCCGGATAAATTAACTTATAAATCTTTAAAATTTATTCTTGAACTTGTTTTATTGAATTGTCATCATCCTCATGCTTATATTATGTTGAAAGTCATCTTTGGCTTACGTGCATAGATGGACTTGGTATGATTATGACAGGGATTATTCGGTATAATCATGACCGTAATGTGACTAATGATGTGGTAAAAGTCCTCATTGGCCTGTAGTTCATTGGTGGACAATTGTTGGTATGATTATGACCAAGGATTATTTGGTATAGTCGTGACCATTGATGATTACATGAATATCCTTAACCGTGGAGTAGGGATGATTCGATTTTATTTATTAAGCTGAGTCTCAACAATAAAAGTGATGAAAAATCTTTTAAATCATAGAAGATAGTTGATTTTATTCTCTACTTGACTCTTCTAATGGATTACTTGTTCCGCTGCAGTTAAACTTGATGTTTATTATATTTTATCAGTTTAACACCGTTGAAGGCTAATGATGTAATGACTCAGAAAATCTTATGTAATATTCAATTAATATAATGTCTAATTTTGTGTATAATTTTTTTTTTGTTTGTTTTGTTACTTCTTATTGTGACAAAATTTCTATTTATTAGATTAGTAAGTATCCTAGCTTATGAAGGGAAAATAGAGTGACGTTGATATATACATTAATATAATGTATATAAACATCAAGAATGAAAAGAAAAGCCAACATGGCTTAGTTATGAAATATTCATGACATGAAGCTACATTTGTGTATTGAGAATAATTATACTGTGAAATAAGTTATTTCATTTAAAAAGTATTATTTTGTGATAAATATAGTTCATGATGTTCTGTCAAGAATTATTAAAAAAATATATGGATAATGGGAGTGCTATTTTGTTAGCCTAATTAAAATTGGGTAAATAAGAGATGATGAATATTAATAGTCCACATTTTAACACGGGACTCCTTTAACTGCTATGTAGACTTGCAAGTCATTTTTGGGTCTATTGCCTATTTACATGTTGTAAGCCCAAGTTAAATCTAATCTTTGCCTTATGTCCTAGCCCATTTGAAGTTTAAGCTAGAGGGGTTGTTAAGCCCAAATGAAATAAATAGGAAGGTAATTAGATGTATCAGTTACATTAGTTAATTAGTTAACAAGCTATGCAAGTCCAAGTTACTTCCTAGTTGGTAAGATTAGTTCAGCTAGCAGACAACCAGCAAGTAAGACAGAACTGCAATGGATAAGGTGTAGCAGGTGCTATGGGCTGGTAGGGTGGCGGTATAGGAGCCACTACAGTGCAGTCTAACTGCTAGAGGTACTGGAGTGTATGCTAGGGGGGGCCAACTAGAGGTGATGCAGTTAACAGTAGAAGGAGCCAGGCTCAGCCATAAAAGGCCAAGCTTATTGCCTAATTTAGCTTCACCACTTAGCAGAAACTATAAGCTATATCAATACCAACTATATAGAGAGTGAGTGGTAAAAGTTTCGGTTAGAGAAAGAAGAAGAACTGAACAGCTTCAACCACTGTTAACATTCGAAGTAACAAGGTAAGCTCATTCTGGCCATTCTAAACCATTTCCATTTGTTCATGTCTCTCTCTAAATGGTAGCACAGAACCATTAATAGTTAGAATAGCTATTGAATTAATTCGCACCATGACTGTTTCAATACTATTTTGGATTCTGTGATTAAGACTGTTTAGTATGGTTCTATGTTTCTTGTTGTTTTCAAGCCATAAGGCTGGGAACAATAAGCTAATAATTTTGTATTATGTGTAAGTATATAAGCTGCACGTTAGGTGTTTGATAATTTGCCAAGCTAAGGACTGTTGTAGTATCTATGTGTACTAACTGTGATTTGAAGTTCAAACTCAGTCAAATTGCCTATATAGTGGGAGCAATACCTCAAGCATACTCTATGATTGACCTTATCATGTTGCAATCTATAGTAATTTATATATCACTTGAGCAAGGCAAGTAATAATGAACTAGGATAGTAGGCTCCATATGGACTGCTATTTGAAGCTTAACTTACAATGTCTATCCCTTGCTTCTAATATGGTTAATACGCTATAACATGATGTTTATAATTTCAAACCACCAACACTAATACTTGTAAAGTTTAAGTATGTTAGTTTCAATAAATAAAAGTCAGTCCATGTAACTGTTATTAAAAGTTTCTTGTGGTGAGCCTGCTTTGCTTCTAATACCTAATATACATAGACAGTCCTTGTTTTTCCATGATTACCCAAGCATGCTACCTTGTAGTAATTTAAGGCCTATGAGGGGGTCTGTTTTAAAACCAAAGTTAGAAACCTTGTATTTAGATTCTTAAATCACGGACATTGATTATATAACATGTGTATGATGTGTTAATCCTTGTACTAGAAGCTTAAAGACTGTTTTGGCAGCTTAGTATCATACCTTGCCAAAAAGGCTTGAAATGGGCATAAAGACTATCCTGGACTTTAAAAATTTCATGTATTAAATGTTGTGTGCCAAAATGACTGCTATGCTAATTTGCTGCTGTGCTATACTACTATGAACTATAATGATGAGTTTTTATCAAAACTGTTTTGGAAGCCTATGTTTGAGTACTAATACCTTGTATACAAATCTTTAAATCATGAATATATAGTATATATCAAGTGCATGATTTTATAACTCTTGTGATTAAGAGATTGAAGAGCTATTTTGGATCCCTAAGTCATGATGCTGCCATATTGTGATATATTGACTATGATTATAATGGACTGGACTGGCATGCTATGCTATATTTCTATGATGACCGACTGCTAGCACTATATGTGTTGTTTTACCAACTGTCATTGTATTATAAGGACTGTTTTGATGGCTTAGCACTGAACCTTGCCTAAAGAGGCTGGTATAGACATAGGGACTGTTATATGATTTTTTGTGGTTGTTATATAAACTGCTAATTGACTGTTATGCCATTGCAATAGTGTTATGTACTGAATTTGAGTAGATGAGATAGGATGGGCTGAGGAGTAATAAGGAAGACAAAAATTGGCTTTCTTACACGAGCGAATGTCTATGACACCAGAAATTTTAAACTGTGCATGCCACGTGTTCGTCAAAAGTCCCCAGTGGGCTGTTTAGAGAAAAAAAAATTGAATTCGAGAAAGAATTAAGGTCTGGGGTAATTGGTATGCTATAAGAGTTTATAAACAAAGTGAATCAACATGCCAAACCAAAATGAAAACTCAATTTCAAGCCAAAGACGGTATGAAATCAATGGTTCAGTTGCTGTCCACGGTAGCAACAGTCTTGTGCAATAGTTGCAGCTTTTCAAGCTCTCAGTTGGCATGAGCTGGGGACTCTCTTGAGTTCTCAGTCAATGCGATTAAAGAAACTAAACCATACAGTGCTTATTTTGCTAAATAGGTGAATACATTTACCTATATAAACCAGAATTTTAGCATACTAAAATCAGTAAATGGCAAGTTAAAATTTAGAGAATTGGAGACTAAATGTGGGGATTTGCTGTTTCTCCTCATCTGACTTCCTCCAATTGCAGTTGTAAAGATCTGGTAGCTAACATGATTGAATAATGTAGGTTATTGCAGATTTAGAACTACCCCAATAAGTTAAAAATGTTAGTTGTATGACTTTCGAATAATGTACTAGTAAACTAAGATTAGGAAGAATTCAAAGCCTGGAAATAAACAAGTACAACTGCTGCCTATGTGCAGTAACAGTTGGCAAGAAGGGAGGACTGCTGCTTATGTGCAGCAGCAGTTGATAGCAAATAACTGCTAAAACAGTTTAGGTAACCATGATTAGTTGAGAGTTGTAATTTTAGGAAGCTAATCATTCGATGTAGTTTGAGTAGGTTTGCAAGTTGAGACTGAAAAGGTGATAAAAAGATCATGGGACTGCCTAGCAGTCAACAACAGAAGTGGCCTCACTTAACTACTATTGCAGTGATAAGCTTGCCAAAGTTAGTTAAAGCTAAGAATAACTTAAACTACCTTAAGATCCTTATTGTTAAAACTTAAAAACTGTTAATCTCATGAAGTATTACAGATTCATGGTAAGACTTAAAGGAACATGGGATTAGAAAAGAAGAATGAGCCACTGCCATTAGGCAGCAGCAAATTAGAGCAACCGAACTGCTATAGCAGTTTTTGGGCTTTGTGATGTGATTAAGAAGCTTACCCATCATTTACAAATTCTAAACAAACAAATGTGTTGAGCATGTAAATTGGTGATACCTCTAATAAAGTTACAAAAACATTTTTTGTATGCTAGAATTAAAAACACCCATGTGTTAAAGCCTAATAATACAAGCATTATATAGGTTGGATGTGACACCATTAAAGAGAAAAATGGTGAGAATAAAAACATGGGTGAGATATTTGAAAAATATATCAAATATAGAAAATCTAACCATGATCACTAAAAATACATGATATATGACTTGGCTATATGACTAACATACTTGGTTAATCTAAATAAATAACTGTAATGTGATCTCCATTACTTGTTGTAAGTATGTTGAACCCCATTAAAGTGAAAAATGTCTATTATGAAAGCATGGATGAGATATTTGAAAAATGTATAAAATGTTGGAATTTAACTACAACAATGATCACTGAAATTATGTGGTATGTGAGTTTACAAACTATATAACTTAGCTATGTGATTAACATGATTGTTAATATAAATAATTGTGTAGGATTTTGTGAGAACATATTAAGCTGAATCCTATCAATAGTCTACAAACAAGGCAAGTATCTAAATCTTACTCTTTATTGAGCAATTATTCTGCAGTGGACATGTTCTTTAATTTCTGAACTGTCTGTCCTTATTTATGAATAATATAAGGTTAAATAGCCTTTTTATTCCAATCAGCTTCAAAAAAATAGAATATCAACTTTTCTATCTTGAATAAGTTTATATTGAAAGTATGTCAATACCATTACTTCGGTTAGACAAATGTTGATATATATTATTCATGAAGTTATCATTTAATGCTTTCCAAACCATTTTGTCGTTATGGTATGGATTCTTATAAAATGCTGTGAACGAACAACCCTTTTATAGGGGAATATTGTACCGGACATATGATTCCGAAGGACATGTAAAGTGTCATTAGACTGTTATGTTGTGCACAATATAGGGTACTTAGGCTGATCCCCTAAAGTACGAGTCTAGGATATAAAATAGCTTTTATAAACTGTATGTATCCATGAATTGTAGTATTATTACTGTCAATTCTAGTAAAGAGTTCACTGGTCATTTGACCTTACAGCATGCTAAAGTCTAATTTTTCAAACTCAACACTTTTAAAGAAGTATCTTGTTCAGTATTTGTTATTGAATCCTCATTAATATAATATTTCTGTTCCATTATATTTTGCTGCTTATTTCCTTGCTGAGTAAACTTGTTGCTCACCCTTGCGTTAAATATAATGTTTTCAGTTAAGAATGAAGTTGCTGGTCCATCTGGAAAAGACAAGGGAAAGAGCAAAGTTGTTGAATAGTCTTTAATTAAGCGCATGTGCTTATTTAAGTAGTAAATGTAATAAATATTGTTAATACTATGTTGTGTAATGATATTAAATTTTTAAGTTATGTAAAGGTCTATAGAACCTGGGATTTAAGTTATGTAATATAAGATAGTTTTCCTTTAATATGAATGGGTATATTAGTATCGTGAGCACCAAACCCGAGTTAAAGTCAACCCGGATTTGGGGGTGTCAAAAATGATAATTTATTCTGCATTATCTTAGTCATAATATTTCTTACTGGGCTAGTTGAGCTCACCCTTTCTTTCACTGTTCTCTTCAGGAAATGAGAACGTAGCTGGGACTAGTCGGAGAATAGAGTGATAATCCTAGATGGTGCATTAGTAGTCCTCACTATTCTGTGAAATAGTGTAATAATAAATGTAAAGAGGACTCCATTGAGTGTGGATATTGTCTAGATGATAATATTTGTATTAAAACTCACAGCCTATGTTTTGTCGTATTTTGCACGACTATTGTATAATTAAGTTGTATTTATATTCAGTACCTTGTATCTGGCGATTCAAGATGTGTGAGACCCCAGATTTTATGAATAAAGATTTTATTTTCTCGAAATATTCTTTTAATATTATGGTATGGATTTGATATAATGTTATAGTTGTGGGTAGTATTTATAAATTTTGAAAAGTATGCAAGTTGTTGTATAATATTTGATTGGTCGGGGAATATCCGTACGACGATACAATCATTGGTGGACCCCACAACAGAATTATTGTCGGATTAAGAAAATGACAAAAATACTTTATGAAAATAATGGCGGAAGTTTAACCGTTAACTGCTGAAACACCCTGTGTTAAAACTACAGTAATACGCGTGGTTGTATAGTAGCACACGGTATTGATTATTGATGTTTATGTGATAAGTAATTCAGTTTTATTTTATTGGTATTATCAATGTAATAAAACAGAATACTTTTATAAAGTTATTCTATAAATAGAATATATTATATTTTATTATGCATAGTGTTTTGTATAGTAAAATCTTTTTATATAAAACAAAATACTTTTATAAAGTTATTTGTTTTATTAGACAATAATTAGAATATATTATATTTTATTATGCATAATGTTTGCATAGTGCCTGCATAGTGTTTGCATACTAAAATCTTTTATAAAGTTATTCTTTTTATTAGATTATAAATAGAATATATTAAATTTTATTTAAAAGATTTTGCTTTAAATATGGACCGTCATATTAAAGTAAATCAATCTCGACCGTTCATGAGTTAGTTACTATGCATTCCATTTTTCTATAAATAGAAGCTCATTCATTCATTATTTCTTACGAATTCACTAAAACTCTAGAGAGAGAAACTATAGAGAGAGTTCTTCTTCTATAATCTTGAGCGTATTTTTTTAGAGTTTAAGAAAGCTTTGAGCGTAGTACAAGTTTTCTTCGAGTATATCCTCGCCCCACCAGTCGGAATACTCTTCTTTCAAAGGTAAGGGATATTATTTGTTGTACATGTAAGGGGTATTATTCTTTTTTATTCATGAAGAGGACTTCTGTTATTCCATTCTTTATTATTATGTTAGAATAACCAGTCTATGCGAAGTACCACATACATGGTGAAATTCTTCTATTATTCCATTCTTTATTATTATGTTAGAATAACCTGTTTATGTGAAGGACCGCATACATGGTGAAATTCTTCTATTATTCCGTTCTTTATTATTCTGTCAGAATATCCTGTCGGTGCGAATTTTGCCTGACCTGGTTCCATTATTTATTATTTCATTCTTTATTATTCTGTCAGAATATCATGTCTGTGCGTTTACGCCGGACATGGTCCCAATATTTATTATTATGTCGTAATATCCTTTCTGTGCATTTTACGCCGGACCTGGTTCTATTATTTATTATTCTGTTGGGAATAACCTGTCTATGCAGTCTATCGCACGCATTGTGAATCCTTCTGTTATTTCATTCTTTATTATTCTGTTGGAATAACCTGTCTATGTGGATTACCATATGCATGGTAAATGATCCTTTGTATTTATTCCTTATTAAATTGTGAAAATGATCTGTATACGTGGATTACCGCATGACGGGTGAAAATCCATTTGCAGTTTCATATATTTTATTATACTCAGTTGGTTAAAGTTTTAGTTTCTATACTCCATGAAATTAGTGGAATATCCTTGATATTTGCGCTTCATCCAGTATTTTTTCATAGAAATATTCTTCTGAGCATTCTTGAGTTTTACTCTACAAAGGAGTATCATGTTGACAATTTGGACGTTATCAGTTCCTAGATAAATTAATTCTTGAATTTGTTTTTATTGAATTCTTATATCATTGTCATCATCCTCATGTTTATATTTTGTTGAAAGTCATCTGTGGCCTGTAGTGCATAGATGGACTTGGTATGATTATGACCAGGGATTATTCGGTGTAATCATGACCGTAATGTTACAAATGATGAGGAAAAAGTCCTCATTGGCCCGTAGTGCATTGATGGACTGTTTTTGGTATGATTATGGCTATGGATTCTCTTTGGCCGTAGTGCAAAGATGAATTGTTTTATGGCATGATCAGGACCGTTGATGAAAACATGATTATCTTAAGCCGTAGTGCATGGATAATTCGTCGTCGTGATACTAAAGAATATCCTTGGCCTGTAGTGTAAGGATGATTTGATGATGTGGATTATTTATTAAACGGAGTCTCAGCGATAAAAGTCATGAAAAACCTTTTAAATCATAGAAGATAGTAGATTTTATTCTGTACTTGACTCTTTTAATGGATTTCTTGTTCCGCTGCAGTTAAACTTGATGTTTGTTATATTGTATCAGTTTAACACTGTTTAAGGCTAACGATAAATTATTCTGCATTATCTTAGTCATAATATTTCTTATTGGGCTAGTTGAGCTCACCCTTTCTTTCACTGTTCTCTTCAGGAAATGAGAACGTTGCTGGGATTAGTCGGGGAATAGAGTGATGGTCCTAGATGGTGCATTAGTAGTCCTCACTATTCTGTGAAATAATGTGATAATAATTGTAATGAGGACTCCTTTTGAGTTTGTATACTCTCTAGTAGACAATATTTGTATTCAAACTCACAGTTTATGTTTTGTCGTATTGTACATGACAGTTGTATTATTAAGTTGTATTTGAATTCTGTACCATGTATCTGGCGACTCAAGATGGGTGATGTACACCTAATTTTAGGGGCGTCACAGTTGGTATCAAAGCTTAGGGATATGATATCTGGCTAGGATGTGAGAATAGAACTAGGAGGGGAGAGACGGGGAATTCCTTCGCTAGTATGACCTACCTAAGTTTATTTGGTATTTAATTGGTCGGTTGGAGTATAGGGATAATATGTGATATGTTAATTAACCCTTGTTTTGTGACAGTGTTTTAAAATGGCATATAAAAATGCTGAGATAAACAATGAAGCACATGAGATCGTTGAGTCAGCTTAACCAAAATGTAACGACAACCAACACGATAATAATCATACCGGTGACAATGGCCATCGGAACAATGATAACCATCGTGGGGGAAATTATCATGCCAAGAATGGTAACCACTTCGGTGATAATCATGGCCAAGATAATATAAGTGGGAATTTTTAGAAGAGAAGGTCACCTAGCTTGATTTTATCGAAGTCAAGTCCAGCTGGGATAGTGATGACAAAAGATGTCTCAGATAAGTCAAAGCCGGTAGTTTAAGTGAAAGTGTTTATCAAGGAACCCGAACGAGGTTATTACGGGTAAGTTAATCATGAGTTCTTGCGAATTCTATACTTATTAGATACCGGTTCTACCTATTCTTTTATCTCTCTTGCTTGTGCTCAACGTTTAAATTTAACTCCGGAGAAGTTAGACTTTGACTTATTGGTTGAAACTTCGTTAGTAGAAACCTTCGTTACATCCACTATTTATAAATCTTGTTTAATTCAAATTGACACTTTCACGTTACGTGTCGATCTTGTCTCTTTTAAAATACTTACCTTTGATGTGATTTTTAGAAACGATTGGTTAACTACTGTTCATGTTTTTCGTAAAGTTGTTAGCTTTCATACTCCTAACCAAACTGTTATGTGAATTCAAAGTAACCAAACCACTAAAGTCAATCATTGTCATATCAAGCCATAAGTAAAGAGTTGCAATTCTTTCGTTGTTGACTTCCTTGTGTGGGATGCACCAAAGCCAGACTTTCCGTAGGAGATGTTGTGAATGACGATGGCAAGTTGATAGGTATCAATGTGACGTGTTATCCAAGTCTTGGATGAGAGTCACAGTTTGGAATGATATTTCTATTGTTAATAAACTTCTTGACGTATTTTTGAAGACTTCCTGGTCTACCCTTGAGCGTGAAATCGAATTTTGTATTGACCCCAGTACAAAACCCATTTCTTAAATCCTCAAATATTTCTTTAACTAAAACAAACGTATAACGTGCCAAAGACGTTGACTCGAGCTGTTGAAGATTACGATCATACTATTCAATACCATTGTGGGAAAACGAATGTGGTAGCTGACATGTTGAGTAGAAGATCGAACGAGTTTACGAGTGCGATGTTGTTAACACAAAGACTCATTTCGTATAACTTACAAGTGATGAAGATAGAGTTAAAGACTCTAGGGACCCAAGTGAAGATAACAAATATACGAGTAGAATCGACTGTAATCGATAAAGTTAAAGCCGCTCAAGCTACACACCCGGAGCTGATAAATGTGAAGAAGAAGGTTCAAGAGGGCGTTATTCTAGAAGCAAGAATCGACGAAGAGAGGAAATCTCAACCCTCGATTTAATTAGTCCATTTGAAATCCTCGATGAAGTAGGAAGCGTGGCCTATAGACTCGTTTTACCGCCAAGTATGTTGCGTGTTCATAACATTTTTAATGTATCGATGTTACGTAAATATGTGAACGACCCGAACCACATTATTAAATTAGAACTAAACGATATAGCAGAAGATTTAACATATGAGGAGATACGTGTTAAAATCTTGGATAAGAAGGATCGTATTCAACACTCAAAGGTTATACCTCAAGAATTAGAATCTGAAATGAAGTCAAGAGATCCTCACCTCTTTGGTATACCAGGTACGTACATAAATTTCGAGGGCGAAATTTCATAAATAAGGGAGATTGTGAGACCCCAGATTTTATGAATAAAGATTTTATTTTCTCTAAATATTTTTTAAATATTATGGTGTGGATTTGATATAATGTTATAGGTGTGGGTAGTATTTATAAATTTTGTAAAGTACGCAAGTTGTTATATAAAATTCGATTGGTCGGGGAATATTCTTTTTGTCGGGGAATTTCCGTACGACGGTACAATCATTGGTGGACCCCGCAACGGAATTATTGTCGGATTGAGAAAATGACAAAAATACTTTATGAAAATAACGGCGGAAGTTTTATCATTAACTGTTGAAACGCCCGGTGTTAAAAGTACAGTAATACGCGTGGTTGCATAATAGCACACGGTATTGATTATTGATGCTTATGTGAAAGGTCACTCAGTTTAACACTGTTTAAGGCTAACGATAAATTATTCTGCATTATCTTAGTCATAATATTTCTTACTGGGCTAGTTGTGCTCACCCTTTATTTCACTGTTCTCTTCAGGAAATGAGAACGTTGTTGGGACTAGTCGGGGAACAGAGTGATGGTCCTAGATGGTGCATTAGTAGTCCTCACTATTCTGTGAAATAGTGTGATAATAATTGTAATGAGGACTCCTTTTGAGTTTGCATACTCTCTAGTAGACAATATTTGTATTCAAACTCACAGTTTATGTTTTGTCGTATTGTACATGACAGTTGTATTATTAAGTTGTATTTGAATTCTGTACCATGTATCTGCGACTCAAGATGGGTGATGTACACCTAATTTTGGGGGCGCCACAGTTGGTATCAAAGCTTAGGGATATGATCCCTGGCTAGGATGTGAGAATAGAACTAGGAGGGGAGAGACGGAGAATTCCTTCGCTAGTATGACTTACCTAAGTTTATTTGGTATTTAATTGGTCGGTCAGGGTATAGGGATAATATGTGATATGTTAATTAACCCTTATTTTGTGATAGTGTTTGAAAATGGCATATAAAATGCTGAGATAAGCAATGAAGCACATGAGACCATTGAGTCAGCTTAACCAAAAGGTAACGACCAACAACACGATAATAATCATACCGGTGGCAATGGACATCGGAACAATGATAACCATCGTTAAGGAAATTATCATGCCAAGAATGGTAACCACTTCGGTGGTAATCATGGCCAAGATAATAGAAGTGGGAATTTCTAGAAGAGAAGGTCACCTAGCTCGATTTTATCGAAGTCAAGTCCAGCTGGGATAGTGATGACAAAAGATGTCTCAGATAAGTCAAAGCCGGTAATTTAAGTGAAAGTGTTTATCAAGGAACCCGAACGAGGTTATTACGGGTAAGTTAATCATGAGTTCTTGCGAATTCTATACTTATTAGATACCGGTTCTACCTATTCTTTTATCTCTCTTGCTTGTGCTCAACGTTTAAATTTAACTCCGGAGAAGTTAGACTTTGACTTATTGGTTGAAACTTCGTTAGTAGAAACCTTCGTTACATCCACTATTTATAAATCTTGTTTAATTCAAATTGACACTTTCACGTTACGTGTCGATCTTGTCTCTTTGAAAATACTTACCTTTGATGTGATTTTTAGAAACGATTGGTTAACTACTGTTCATGTTTTTCGTAAGGTTGTTAGCTTTCATACTCCTAACCAACCTGTTATGTGAATTCAAAGTAACCAAACCACTAAAGTCAATCATTGTCATATCAAGCCATAAGTAAAGAGCCGCAATTCTTTCGTTGTTGACTTCCTTGTGTGGGATGCACCGAGGCCAGACTTTTCGTAGGAGACGTTGTGAATGATGATGGCAAGTTGATTGGCATCAATGTGATGTGTTATCCATGTCTTGGATGAGAGTCAAAGTTTTGAATGATATTTCTATTGTTAATAAATTTCTTGACGTATTTTTGAAGACTTCCTGGTCTACCCCTGAGCGTGAAATCGAATTTTGTATTGACCCCAGTACAAAACCCATTTCTTAAATCCTCAAATATTTCTTCAACTAAAACAAACGTATAACGTGCCAAAGACGTTGACTCGAGCTGCTGAAGATTACGATCATACTATTCAATACCATTGTGGAAAAATGAATGTGGTAGCTGACATGTTGAGTAGAAGATCGGATGAGTTTACGAGTGCGATGTTGTTAATACAAAGACTCATTTCGTATAACTTACAAGTGATGAAGATAGAGTTAAAGACTCTAGGGACCCAAGTGAAGATAACGAATATACGAGTAGAATCGACTTTAATCGATAAAGTTAAAGCCGCTCAAGCTACACACCCGGAGCTGATAAATGTGAAGAAGAAGGTTCAGGAGGGCGTTATTCTAGAAGAAAGAATCGACGAAGAGAGGAAATCTCAACCCTCGATTTAATTGGTCAATTTGAAATCCTCGATGAAGTAGGAAGTGTGGCCTATAGAATCGTTTTACCGCCAAGTATGTTGCGTGTTCATAACGTTTTTAACGTATCGATGTTACGTAAATATGTGTTCGACCCAAACCACATTATTAAATTAGAACTAAACGATATAGCATAAAATTTAACGTATGAGGAGATTCATGTTAAAATCTTGGATAAGAAGGATCGTATTCAACACTCAAAGGTTATACCTCAAGAATTAGAATCTGAAATGAAGTCAAGAGATCCTCACCTCTTTGGTATACCAGGTACGTACGTAAATTTCGAGGGAGAAATTTCATAAGTAGGGGAGATTGTGAGACCCCAGATTTTATGAATAAAGATTTTATTTTCTCGAAATATTTTTTAAATATTATGGTGTGGATTTGATATAATGTTATAGGGTAGTATTTATAAATTTTGCAAAGTACGCAAGTTGTTATATAATATTCGATTAATCGGGGAATATTCTTTTTGTAGGGGAATATACGTACGACGGTACAATCATTGGTGGATCCGCAACGGAATTATTGTCGGATTGAGAAAATAACAAAAATACTTTATGAAAATAAACGGCAGAAGTTTTACCGTTAACTGTTGAAACACCCAGTGTTAAAAGTACAGTAATACGCGTGGTTGCATAGTAGCACACGGTATTGATTATTGATGCTAATGTGAAAAGTCACTCAGTTTTGTTTTATTGGTATTATTAATGTAATAAAACAGAATACTTTTATAAAGTTATTCTATAAATAGAATATATTATATTTTATTATGCATAGTGTTTGAATAGTGTTTTGCATAGTAAAATCTTTTTATATAAAATAAAATACTTTTATAAAGTTATTTATTTTATTAGACAATAATTAGAATATATTATATTTTATTATGCATAGTGCATGTATTGTGTTTGCATAGTAAAATCTTTTATAAAGTTATTCGTTTTATTAGATTATAAATAGAATATATATTATATTTTATTTAAAAGTTTTTTCTTTAAATATGGATTGTCAGATTAAAGTAAATCAATCTTGACCGTTCATGAGTTAGTTGTTATGCATTCCATTTTTCTATAAATAGAAGCTCATTCATTCATTATTTCTTACGAATTCACTAATTAAAACTCTAGAGAGAGAAACTATAGAGAGAGTTCTTCTTCTATAATCTTGAGCGTATTTTTTTTAGAGTTTAAGAAAGCTTTGAGCGCAGTACAAGTTTTCTTCGAGTATATCCTCGCCCTACCAGTCGGAATACTCTTCTTTCAAAGGTAAGGGATATTATTTGTTGTACCTGTAAGGGGTATTATTCTTTTGTATTCATGAAGAGGTTTTCTGTTATTCCATTCTTTATTATTATATTGGAATAACCTGTCTATGTGAAGTACCACATACATGGTGAAATTCTTCTATTATTCCATTCTTTATTATTATGTTGGAATAACCTGTTTATGTGAAGTACCGCATACATGGTGAAATTCTTTTATTATTCCGTTCTTTATTATTACGTCGAAATATCATGTTGGTGCGAATTTTGCCTGACCTGGTTCCATTATTTATTATTCCGTTCTTTATTATTCTGTCGGAATATCCTGTCTGTGCGTTTACACTAGACCTGGTTCCATTATTTATTATTCTGTCGGAATATCCTGTCTGTGCATTTTACGTCGGACCTGGTTCTATTATTTATTATTCTGTTGGGAATAACCTGTCTGTGCAATCTATCGCACGCATGGTGAATCCTTCTGTTATTCCATTCTTTATTATTCTGTTGGAATAATCTGTGTATGAGGATTACCACGTGCATTATGAATGATCCTTTGTATTCATTTCTTATTAAATTGTGGAAATGATCTATATACGTGGATTACCGCATGACGGGTGAAAATCCATTTGCAGTTTCATATATTCTATTATACTTAGTTGGTTAAAGTTTTAGTTTCTATACTCCATGAAATTAGTGGAATATCCTTGATATTTGCGCTTCATCCAGTATCTTTTCATAAAAATATTCTTCTGAGCATTCTTGAATTTTACTCTACAAAGCAGTATCATGTTGACAATTTGGACGTTATCAGTTCCTAGATAAATTAATTCTTGAACTTATTTTATTGAATTCTTATATCATTGTCATCATTCTCATGTTTATATTTTGTTGAAAGTCATCTGTGGCCTGTAGTGCATAGATGGACTTGGTATGATTATGACCAGGGATTATTCGGTGTAATCATGACCGTAATGTTACAAATGATGTGGAAAAAGTCCTCATTGGCCTGTAGTGCATTGATGGACAGTTTTTGGTATGATTATGGCTATGGATTCTCTTTGGCCGTAGTGCAAAGATGAATTGTTTTATGGCATGATCAGGACCGTTGATGAAAACATGATTATCTTAAGCCGTAGTGCATGGATAATTCATCGGCGTGGTACTAAAGAATATCCTTGGCCTGTAGTGCAGGGATAATTTGATGATGTGGATTATTTATTAAGTTGAGTCTCAGCGATAAAAGTCATGGAAAACCTTTTAAATCATAGATGATATTAAATTTTATTCTCTACTTGACTCTTTTAATGGATTGCTTGTTCCGCTGCAGTTAAACTTGATGTTTGTTATATTGTATTAGTTTAACACTGTTTAAGGCTAACGATAAATTATTTTGCATTATCTTAGTCATAATATTTCTTACTGGGCTAGTTTAGCTCACCCTTTCTTTCACTGTTCTCTTCAGGAAATGAGAACGTAGCTGGGACTAGTCGGGGAACAGAGTGATGATGGTCCTAGATGGTGCATTAGTAGTCCTCACTATTCTGTGAAATAGTGTGACAATAATTGTAATGAGGACGCCTTTTGAGTTTGTATACTCTCTAGTAGACAATATTTGTATTCAAACTCACTGTTTATGTTTTGTCGTATTGTACACGACAGTTGTATTATTAAGTTGTATTTGAATTCTGCACCATGTATCTGGCGACTCAAGATGGGTGATGTATACCTAATTTTGGGGGCGTCACAAGATGGGTGATGTATACCTATTTTGGGGGCGTCACAGTTGGCATCAAAGCCATAGAAAAGAGCCCCGAGCCTTTATCTGGTGACTTCCAAGTCTTGGGATGCATCGAAGCCATACTTTTCGTAGGGGACGCCATGAGTAACGGTGGCAAGTTGATAGGTATCATTGTGAGGTGTTATCCAAGTCTTGGATGTGGGTCACAGTTGGTATCAAAGCTTAGGGATATGATCTGTGGCTGAGATGTGAGACAAAAACTAGGAGGGGAGAGACGGGGAATTCCTTCGCTAGTATGACCTATCTAAAGTTTATTTGGTATTTAATTGGTTGGTAGAGAATAGGGATAATATATGATATGTCAATTAACCCTTATTTTGTGACAGTGTTTAAAAATGACATCTGAAAATGTCGAGATAAGCAATAAAGCACATGAGACCATTGAGTCGGCTAAACCAAAAGGTAACGACCAACAACACGATAATAATTGTACCGGTGGCAACAATGATAACCATCGTGGGGGAAATTATCATGCCAAGAATGGTAACCACTTCGGTGGTAATCATGGCCAATATAATAGAAGTGGAAATTTCAAGAAGAAAAGGTCATTTAACTCTATTTTATCGTATAGTGAAGTTAAGACCAGCTGGGACGGTGGCAACAAAGCGGATACGGACAAAACAAAGTTGGTGGTTTCAGGAAGAGCATTTTTCGTGACTTCTCAAAAAACGAGTAACCCAAACAAAGTTAGCACAGGTTAGTTAATTATAAATTTTTGCGAAGTCTATACCTTATTAGATACCGGTTCTACCCATTCTTTTATCTCTCTTGCTTGCGCTCAACGTTTAAATTTGACTCCTGAGAAATTAAACTTTGACTTATCTGTTGAAACTCCGTTGAGAGAAACCTTCATTACATGTGTTATCCAAGTCTTGGATGAGAGTCATAGTTTTGAATGATAATTATATTATTAATAAATTTTCTGACGTATTCTTGAAGACTTCTTAGCCTACCCCTAGAGCGTGAAATCAAATTTTGTATTGACCCCAGTACAAAACCCATTTCTTAAACCCTAAAATATTTCTTCAACTAAAATGAACGTAACATGAGCCAAAGACTTTGGCTCGAGCTGTTAAAGATTACGATCATACCATTCAATACCATCGTGGGAAAAATGAACGTGATACCTGACGCGTTGAGTAGAAGATCGTATGCGTTTACAAGTGCGATGTTGTTAACACAAAGACCCATTTTGTACGACTAAAAAATGATGAAGATAGAGTTAAAGACTCTAGGAACCCACGTGAGGATAACGAATATACGAGTAGAATAGACTTTAATCGATAAAGTTAAAGCCGCTCAAGCTACACACCTGGAGCTGATGAATGTGAAGAATTAAGAAGGTTCAAGAGGGCGTTATTCTAGAAGCAAGAATCGACGAAGAGAGGAAATCTCAACCCTCGATTTAATTGGCCCATTTGAAATCCTCGATGAAGTAGGAAGTGTGGCCTATAGACTCGTTTTACCGCCAAGTATATTACATGTTCAGAACATTTTTTTTACGTATCAATGCTATGTAAATATGTGGACGACCCGAACCACATTATTAAATTAGAACTAAATGATATAGCAGAAGATTGAACATATGAGGAGATACGTGTTAAAATCTTGGATAAGAAGGATCATATTCAACACTCAAAGGTTATATCTCAAGAGTTAGAATCTGAAATGAAGTCAAGGTATCCTCACCTCTTCAGCATACCAGGTACGTACGTAAATTTCGAGGGTGAAATTCCATAAGGAGGGGAGATTGTGAGACCCCAGATTTTATGAATAAATATTTAATTTTCTCGAAATAATTTTTTTTATTATTATGCTGTTGATTTGATATAATGTTATAGTTGTGGATAATATTTATAAATTTTGCAAAGTAAGCAATTGGTTATATAATATTCGATTGGTTGGGGAATATTCGTTTTAACAGGGAATATTGTACGACGGCACAATCATTGGTGGTCCCCACAACGGAAGTATTGTCGTAGTTAGAAAACGAAAAAATTATCTTTCTATAAAAATAACGGCGGAGGTGTTACTGTTAAAACTGTTGAACTACCTGGTAGTAAAAGTACAGTAATACGCATGGTTGCATAGTAGCACACGGTATTAATTTTTGATGCTTACGTAAGAAGTCACTCAGTTATACTCAATTATTGGTACAGTAATTGCTGCATCATATCTCTCATATTATTGATTCAATTATTGTTAAAGTATCATCTGCATAATATGATATATTATTAAATCAATAATTGAGACGACAAAGTTATTCATATTATTATTTGCAATATTGACAATGTCTAGAAGTTCTGTCAAGGAGAGGTTTGGTCACCTAATTATGCGCCAATAAGGAGAAATCCTTATCGGAAAGCCTCCTCTTTCTTGGGAACGACCTGGTTGTTAAATATTATGAGTTATAATATTAATGATGAATAACTTCGTATTGATTAAAGATGAATTTTATAGTTCCATTGTGTTGGAATTATTTGTGTTAGTGGAAATTGATATTTATTTCGATAATAATTGATGTCTGGAGGTTATATTGTTCAATCGGGTATTCGGGGCACTTTTCGTGTCGGAGTACTATTCACAAGTTACTATTCAAGAGTTACTATTTACGAGTACTATTCACGAGTTACTATTTATGAGTTACTATTCACCCGTAAGATATATTTCTTTTCGGTCCAAATTATTTTTGGGTACAATATTATTCCATGAGGAGATGTGCTAATTTTTCAGTCCGTTGGTTGAAGATATAATAGTGAACCAATATGGACCGCTGATGGAAAGTTATAATAGTGAATCAATATGGATCGCTAGTTTAAAGTTTTAATAGTAAATCAATATGGACCGTTGCTTTAAGTTTTAATAGTAAACCAATATGGACCGTTCATTTAAAAGTAAATCAATCAGGACCGTTCATGAATTAGTTACTATTCAATCTATTCTCCTATAAATAGAAGCTCATTCCTTCATTATTTCTTACAAATTCACTGAAACTCTAGAGAGAGAAACTATAGGGAGAAAGAAGAAAAGTATTCTGCTACTTCACTACTCCAATATCCAGTTTCTTCTAAGGTAGGGGATATTATTTGTTGTACTCGTAAGGGGTATTATTTCTTTCGTATTCATGAAGAGAACTTCTGTTATTCCAATCTTTATTATTCTGTTGGAATAACATGTCTGTGCGGTTTATAGCATGCCTGGTGAATTCTGTTGTTATTCCATTCTATTATTCTGTTGGAATAATATGTTTATGCAAAGTACCACATACATGGTGAAATTCTTCTAATATTTAGTTCTTTATTATTCCGTCGGAATATCATATCTGTGCGTTTAGGCCAGACCTGGTTTCATTATTTATTATTCTGTCGAAATATCATGTCTGTGCGTTTACGCCGGACCTGGTTCCATTATTTATTATTCTGTTGGGAATAACCTGTCTGTGTAGTCCATTGCACGCACGGTGAATCCTTCTATTATTCCATTCTTTATTATTCTGTTGGAATAACCTGTCTGTACGGTCTATCGCATGCCTGGTGAATTCTGTTGTTATTCCATTCTTATTATTCTGTTGGAATAACCTTTTAAATGCTCCATGGAGTCAAAAAAACCAGGTGGGTTTATTTTTTCCAGTTTACACGTGATCTCTATGATGTTCTTCTCAAGTACATACACGTCCTTCTGATTTAATGATTTTGAACATAAGTCTTTGAAGAAAAGACTAAGATCCGTCAAAGCATCCCATATTGGTTTATCAAGTAGATCTCGAAATGCTATAGGCATAAGCCTCTCCATGAACACATGACAGTCATGACTCTTCATCCCTTGCAATTTCCCACCCGTAACACACCTTGCAATGTTTGACGCATATCCATCTGGTAGTTTCAGAGACTTAACCCATGTGCACACATCTTCAACTTGCTTTTTGGACAATGTGTACCTTGCATGCGGTTTGACAATCTTACCATTAGGAGATTCGTAAAGTTCTAATCCGGGACGCTTACAAATATCTTTCATGTCCAAACGTGCCTTATCGTTATCTTTAGTCTTCCCCGTAACATTCATCACAGTGTTAAACACATTGTCAAACACATTCTTCTCAATATGCATCACATCTAGATTATGACGAATCAAATTTGTAGACCAATAAGGCAGTTCCCAAAAGATGCTTCTCCGAACCCAGTTATGAGATTCACCAACCCCATTGATTATGTTTGTGGCATCAACCTTACCAAATGGGATAACCGGCAATCTCATCACACGATCTCGCATCTCCGTTCCCGACAATCGCGGTGCATGCATATCATTGTCTACTTTCCCTTTCCTGAAGTGTTCTCTATTTCTTCGAAACGGGTGATCTACCGGTAAGAACCGACGATGACAGTCAAACCAACAAGGCTTTCGGCCTTTTGATAGATTGAACGACTATATATGCTCCATACAATACGGACAAGCCAACTTCCCGTGTGTACTCCATCCAGCTAACATACCATAAGCTGGGAAGTCACTTATAGTCCACATAACCGCAGCCCTAAGGTTGAAATTTGTTTTCGTTGCAACATCCCAAGTCTGTACTCCATCCTCCCACAATACCTTCAACTCGTCTATAAGAGGTCTCAAGTAAACATCTAAGTTCTTTCCAGGACTCTTAGGACCAGGAACCACGAGTGAAAGAAACAAGTATGGCTGTTTCATACACATCCAAGGAGGCAAGTTGTATGGAGTAACAATCACAGGCCAACATGAGTACGGAACAGCTGAGTGGCCAATCGGATTGAAACCATCGGTGGACAATCCAAGCCTCACATTTCTAGGTTCTAATGCAAATCCAGGATGTGCTAAGTTGAAATCTTTCCAAGCCTGCCCATCTGTGGGATGATTTAGTTCTCCATCTTTAGCTTGAGATTTCGCATGCCAACTCATATGTTCAGCTGTTCTTGAAGACATGTACAATCTTTTTAGCCGATGTGTTATTGGAAAATACCTTAAAATCTTAAACGGTATACTTGATTTTTTTGTAGTGACACCCTTTTTATTAGGCCTAAACCGATCATGACTGCAAAACGTGCACCTTGTCATCTGTTCATTTTCCTTATAAAATAACATGCAATCATTGGGACATGCATCGATCTTTTGGTATCCAAGACCCAACTTCTTCACCATTTTTTTACAAAAGTAATAGTTACCAGGTAACTTCTAACCGTCAGGAAAAATACTCTTAATGGCCTTCAAGAGCGACTCAAAACACTCATGGCTCATGGTGTGATCAGCCTTGATGTTAAGTAATGTCGCCACTGCAGACAATGTAGTGTGTTTGGTGCAGCCATGCCACAATGCCTCGCTACCCTCGTCTAACAACTTAAAGAAGTCTTTGGCATCAAAATTCATAGGTTGCTCTCTGCCTTGCTCCCAATCAAAATCTGGCCCTGCAATATCATGAACCATTTCATTCATACGATGAATACTACTGCCCGAATTGTGTACTTGTGTGATGCCAGCACCTCTTCTCTGCCCATGTGCCCACCAGCATTCTTCGTAATTTCTCATGAACCCAGAAACAAGTAAATGATAGTTTACCATGTCTCTGTCCATATAATTTACATTCTTACACTTCAAATATGGACATCGTATCTGCGACTTACCATTCATACATTCCGGGTGACTATACGCACACTACAAAAACACTTGGCAACCAGCTCTAAATTCAACTGTAGCACCTATCTGGTCACTTGACTTTCGTCGTGCCATCCAACTACGGTCCGAATAGAGGTCCATGATTCCACGGTACCTACTATAGACAACATGAGCTTATTAATCATATGACTTGAGCATACTTGTAAGCATGCATATGATTAACATTTAAGAATACTTGTAACCATATGACTTGAGCATACTTGTAATTAAATGACTTGAGATCATATATACTTGTAATCATATGACTTGATTCATGCTAGCTTTATATCAGAGTTTGCTAACTTATTTATACAACTTTAAAGCCAAAACAATCTCTTTATTGACCAAGTGTGTTTAGTTACCTTCTCTGTTGCACTAACAATTCCCTAGCACTGTCTATTTTGGCTTAACAGCCCCCTAACAACCAAGCTTGGCTTGGCCCCGTGAGGCTTAGCTAAGCTTGACTTGGCCTCGCGGCCCCAAGCCCAGCCCATCAGCTCCAACATCCCCTTAATAGGCTCTAGTGGATAACCAATAGGCTCGTTAATAGTATAAATATTCGCAACTACCCGACCAATAAAAAAATTTCGCCAGAGTCTCCCCTGTAATATGGACTAGCCACATGCACGACGACATGTATATAAGGTCATTTATAGGAACCCAAGACATAAACCAACAGTCCATATGAGATACCATAGGAATTGGATGGAAATTATGAACTTATCGGAATCCCAATGCTCATAAAATTTTTCATAATGAGAAAGCATTTGAGCATGAAGCAGCCCCAAATTTGCTTACAAAAATAACAGTTTCCAATACAATTATGTAACAAATTACATATACAAATTCCCAATACAATGGAGTTTGTAGGAAAAAATTGCAAATTTAGAGTTTGTTTGATAGGTATGTAGGAAAATTATATAATTTTACTTGTATAAGTGGCCAACTAGATTATATAAAAGAGACACTATCTGCAAACAGTTTTAATCTAGAGATTTACTACAAAAGAGTTTTGAAACTCAATCATTTTCCGTGGGAGCAATTATTCACGTTTTGATCCACATTATGATGTCAATGTCAAGTTCTCAGTCTACAAATGATTTTTTCACAATGACCAATATAATTGGTTAAACTACAAACATAATCAGGGGATTCACGAGTCTATATCGTGTGCATGACTTCCTATAATAACCAAACTGTTATTACCTCTATTGCACAAAAAGAATCCCAAAATATAAATTTATACTAACTACAATCTAATACATTCATCCTATTACCCAAATTAAGTTACCCGAAATATAAATTTTATATTAACTTCATCCTATCACTAACCAAGTTACCCAAATTGACATAAATTAACAAAATCAAATTACCCAAAGTACTGTGTATTACCTAAATAAATTTTACTCTAATCAAGACTTATAAACACCAAACATAATCATATTACCCAAATCGACTTCAAATACAAATAAAATCATAATCATATTACCCAAAATATGATTTAACCATGCTAGCCATATTCATTCATTCAACTCTTTGCAATAAATTAACTCTTAAAACACAAATTCGTAGCAAACATACTGATTTGGAGAAGAAAGAACAAAAATAACAAACAACCAAAAAAAATTAAAGAAGAAGAACTTAAAAATAGCTCTTACCTTTAAAATTAGCCTCTAATTTGAAGAAGAATGAACGCAAACTACTTCTCCTTCTTTTCTTCTCCTCCCTTTCTCCCTTTTCTCTCTATTTCGGTGACCACCCTCTTTTTTTTCCCTTCCGATTTCTGTGTCGAGCGAACTGGTTACTGAATTCATTTTGTTTGATTAGCGACCGCATGCGGTCGCTGAATTTTAATGACATGGACTTATCAGCGACCGCATGCGGTCGCTGTTTTTTAAGTGGTCGCAATAAAAATACGCGCCAACATTTCCTGCCAAATTTTTGGGGGAAATTTATTCTTGCGACCGATCTGCGACCGCAGTCGGTCGCTGATATAACTTAGCGACTATAATATAGTGTGGTCACTGATATCGGTCGCTATTAATAATATCAACGACCGGAAATGCGATCACTGATATAATTGGTCGCTGATAGACCTTTTTCTTGTAGTGCCCCTACATCTTTCATCTCAAACTCGGTGTTCAACTATGATTCCAGTTTACTAATCTCTAGACTATCTTTTGTTGCAATTAACATAACATCAATAGAAAGCAACAAATAAATAAATGTGACATCTTGAAGTTTTTTAAAGTACATACAACTATCTTATTGGCTCCTGCTATATTCAATACCAACCATAAATGAATGAAATCGTTTATGCCACTGCCTTGAGATTGCTTTAAACAATATAAGGACTTTTTCAACAAACAAACATATATGGTCTTCCTTCCTTGAATCTGAAATCTATGAGGTTGACACATATAAATCTTTTTGTCAAGTTCACCATGCAAGAATTATGTTTTCACATCGAGTTGTTCCAACTCCAAATCATACATAGCAACCAAACCAAGTAATACTCGAATAGAGTGTTTTATAACCGGTGAAAACACATTATTGAAGTCAATCCTCTTGACTTGAATGAATCTCTTAGCTATTTTTGAGCCTTGTACCTAGCGTCTTCAACTCCTATGATGCTTTCCTTTTTCTTAAATATCCATTTGCAACTCACAATTTTCTTACCTTTAGGTGGTTTCACAAGCTCCCAAGGTCTGATTTTTCTGAAGAGATTTCATCTCCTCATTCATAACAAACAACCACTTTTTCTGAATCATTCTAGGAAATAACAACTTTATAAGTCATAGGATCATTGTACTCAATTGTCTCGACAGCTGAAAAGGCATAAACAATGATTAATAGGTTTCAGAACTATGAATTAGGTATTAAGTAATTGGAAATTTTGTTTATTCTTGTGTTTTGTAGTTATTTTTCATGCATTTTATGTCATTTGTGTAGGACTTATGCTTGGGAATGGTTTTGGCACCTTTTGGAAGGAAATAACATTGCAGCAGTCAGCATGGCAGCGCGACCGCGCCTAAAATGGTCTTATGAGCAGCGCGGCCGTGCCAGACTTCAGTCCCAGAAAGATCCTCTCTATCATAGCAGAACGGCCGCGCCCAAAAACAGTACAAAGGCCGCACGACCGTGCTAGTTTAGGAGTTGACCAAGTTTAACATTTCATTAAAGTGGTGTAATTGAGTTGTAACATGCATGGGTTTTAATAGTTTGACTAGCTAGGAATCATAGCAGGACTTATAAATAGATTTTTATGTCAGTTATTAGAGGGGTTATCTATATTTTATGCAAAAACCCTATATTGGATTGGATTTCTGGAGAATTGAAGCAATTGAGAATGCAAGAAGGATTCAAGGCATGAGCAGAGAAGAGAAGAGAATGAGGATTGTAACACAGTTTTTACTCTTTTCCCTATCTTTTACTTTTGTATTCTGAATGATTAATCAATTGTGGATTATGAATTTTAATTCGATGACAATGAACTAATTCTCTATTTAAGAATGCAATGGATCTTGTTGTGTAACTGTAATTGAAATGCTTCCTTGTTAAAATATTGTTTAATATTCTAGGATTCTCTATTATGATTTCAGTTTAAGTTCTTAATTGTCTGACTAGTAATTACCGTGATAATTTATATGAAAATGGAAAACGGATTATAGATTTAGATATGATCATAATTGTGACGCCCCCAAAATTAGGTATACATCACCCATCTTGAGTCGCCAGATACATGGTACAGAATTCAAATACAACTTACTAATTCAACTGTCGTGTACAATACGACAAAACATAACTGTGAGTTTGAATACAATTATTGTCTACTAGAGAGCATACAAACTCAAAAGGTGTCCTCAATACAATTATTGTCACACTATTTAACAGAATAGTGAGGACTACTAATACTATTCTCTGGTCCATCACTCCGTTCCCCGACTCGTCCCAGCTATATTCTCATTTCCTGAAGAGAACAGTGAAAGAAAGGGTGAGCTCAACTAGCCCAGTAAGAAATATTATGACTAAGATAATGCAGAATAAATTATCATTAGCCTTCAACAGTGTTAAACTGATAAAATACAATAAACGTCAAGTTTAACTACAGCGGAACCAGCAATCCATTAAAAGAGTCAAGTAGAAAATAACATCTACTATCTTTTATGATTTAAAAGGTTTTTCATCATCGTTATAGCTGAGACTCAGCTTAATAAATATTCCACATCATCGAATCACCCCCGCACTACGGCCAAGGATATTCTTAGTATCACGACCACAATTATTCATGCACTACAGCCAAGAATATTTGTGTATTCATCAATGGTCATGATCATGCCAACAACTGTCCATCAATGCACTACGAGCCAATGATGATTTTTAATTTTTACATCATTTGTAACATTACGGTCATGATTACACCGAATAATCCCTGGTCATAATCATACCAAGTCCATCTATGCACTACAGGCCACAGATGACTTTCAACAAAATATAAACATGAGGATGATGACAATGATATAAGAATTCAATAAAACAAGTTCAAGAATTATTTTATCCAGGAATTATTAACGTTCAAATTTGTCAACACGATACTGTTTTGTGGTGTAAAATTCAAGAATGATCAGAAGAATATTTCTATGAAAGGATACTGGATGAAGCGCAAATATCAAGGATATTCCACTAATTTCATGGAGCATAGAAGTCAAAGTTTTATCCAACTGAGTATAATAAAGAATGGAATAACAAAAGAAATCACCATGCATGCGATAGACCGCACAAACAGGTTATTCCAGCAGAATAATAATAACGGAACCAGGTCAGGTGAAATTCACACCGACAAGATGTTCCAACAGAATAATAAAGAATGGAACCAGGTCCGGTGTAAAACACACAGACAGGATATTCCAACAGAATAATAAATAATGGAACCAGGTCCGGTGTAAAACACACAGACAGGATATTCCAATAGAATAATAAAGAATGGAACCAGGTCCGGTGTAAAACACACAGACAGGATATTCCGACAGAAATATAAGGACAGGATAGTAAATGGATGTCACCAAGTATAGGGTATTCCGCGTATACCGGTTATTCCAACAGAATAATAATGAATGGAATAACATAAGGATTTCACCAAGTATAGGGTGTACCGCGTATACAGGTCATGTATAGGGTATGCCACTTTTACAGGTTATTCCAACAGAATAACAAAGAATGGAAGAACATAAGTTCTCTTCAAGAAGAAAGAATAACACCCCTTACCTTATTTAGGAGATTGAATACTGCAGTAGTGTAATAACCGAATACTCTTCTTCTTTCTCTCTTATTCTCTCTATACTTTCTCTCTCTATAGCTTGAGCGAATTCATGAAAAATAATGAAGCCCTAGGCCTCTATTTATAGAAGATTTATTACTATTTACGAAGGTAATTACTATTTACGAAGGTAATTACTATTTACAAAAGTAATTACTATTTATGAAAAAGACTCTTAGATGATGACATATGGCCCCCCCATAAATAATTCAACTTACCACAAACGTCTAATAATAGACTCTTTATATACATCAAGGATTAAATAAAAATTACCAGAAATCATTTTATTTTTAATCAGCACATATTTAATCTTTCAACAATTATTAATCATTTATAACTTGTCGTCTCAATTATTGTTTAAATAATATAACATATTATACAGATGATACTGTGACAATAATTGAATCAATAATATAAGAGATATGATGCAGCAATTACTGTGGCAATAATTGAGTATAGCTGAGTGACTTCTCACGTAAACATCAATAATCAATACCGTGTGCTACTATGCAACAACGCGTATTACTGTACTTTTACTACCGAGTAGTTCAACAGTTTTTAACGGTAACACCTCCGCCGTTATTTTATAGAAAGATAATTTTGTCGTTTTCTAACTATGACAATACTTCCGTTGTGGGGTCCACCAATGATTGTGCCGTCGTACGAATATTCCCCGACAAAAAGAATATTCCCCGACCAAACGAATATTTTATAACAACTTGCGTACTTTGCAAAATTTATAAATATTACCCACAACTATAAAATTATATCAGATTTATTCCATAATATTCAAAAATAATAATTATGAAAATTCATCTTTATTTATAAAAACTGGGGTCTTACAACCTCCCCTTCTTATGAAATTTCGCCCTCGAAATTAGGGTACGTACCTGGTATGTCAAAGAGGTAAGGATACCTTGATTTCATTTCAGATTCTAACTCCCAAGTCATTTCCTCAACATCGTGGTTTCTCCACAAAACTTTGACTTGAGGTATAACCTTGGAGCGTAGAATATGTTCCTTCTTATCCAAGATTTGAACAGGAATCTCTTCATACGTCAGATCTTCCGCTATTTCGTCCGGTTCTAACTCAATAATGTGGTTCGGGTCTTTCACATATTTTCGTAACATGGATATGTGAAAAACGTTATGAACACGAGACATACTTGGCGGTAAAGCGAGTCTATAGGCCACAGTTCCTATTCGATCGAGGATTAAAAATGGACCGATGAATCGAGGATTGAGTTTTCCTCTCTTTCCAAATCTTGTAACTCCTTTCCATGGAGTAACACGTAACAACACATGATCTCCTATATTGAATTCCACGTCCTTTCGATGAAGATCAACATAACTCTTTTGTCGACTTTGTGAGGTTTTTATACGTTGTCGGATCGTTTGAATCTTTTTCGTAGTCATACGTACCAACTCCGGTCCCAACAACGTTGCTTTACCCACCTCATCCCAGCATACTGGAGAACGACACTTTCTTCCATACAACGCTTCGAATGGAGCCATGCCAATACTTGCTTGATAACTGTTGTTGTAGGAAAACTCCACCAATGGTAAGAACTTGTCCCAACTTCCCTTGAAATCAAGGACACAGAGTCTTAATAGATCTTCGAGAGTTTGAATAGTTCTCTCCGACTGTCCGTCCGTCTGAGGATGATATGCCGAGCTAAATCGTAAGTCTGTGCCCATAGCTTTTTGCAAACTAACCCAAAATCGTGAAGTAAATCTTGGGTCTCGATCAGAAACTATGGATACCGGCATACCATGCAGTCTTACAATCTCGTTTATGTACATACGAGCAAGACGTTCAAGTGTATAAGTTTCTCGTATCGGTAAGAAATGAGCGGACTTGGTCAATCTATCAACAATAACCCAAATCGCATCTATGCCTTGAGAAACCTTAGGAAGACCGGTAACGAAATCCATGGTAATGTGCTCCCACTTCCATTCTGGAATTTCAAGTGGTTGCAATGGACCTTTTGGTACTTGATGCTCCGCTTTAACTCGTTGACAAGTTAGACACCTTGAGATAAACAACGTTATCTCTCTCTTCATATTGCTCCACCAAAATGTATGACGAATATCATGATACATTTTGGTACTCCCAGGATGGATTGCAAACGGTGTATTGTGCGCCTCCATCATGATTTTATACTTTAAATCAGGGTCGTTAGGAACACAAAGTCTGGAGTTGACTCGAAGTATTCCCTCTTCATCGATTCTTGCTTCCGACATAGCACCTTCTTGCACTTTCTTCCTCATACGCATCAGCTCCAGGTCTGTAGCTTGAGCAGCTTTAACTTTATCGATTAAAGTCGGTTCTACTCGTATATTCGCCATCGTCACATGCGTCCCTGGAGTCTTTAACTCTATCCCCATCCTTTGCAAGTCACGCAAAATGGGCCCTTGCGTTGACAATATCGCACTCGTACTTGCATGTGATCTTCTACTTAATGCGTCAGCTACCACGTTTGCTTTTCCAGGATGGTATTGGATGGTATGATCATAATCTTTCAACAGTTCAAGCCAACGTCGTTGTCGCATGTTGAGTTCCTTTTGAGTGAAGAAATATTTGAGGCTTTTATGATCCGTAAAGATCTCCACTTTCTCCCCATACAAGTAATGCCTCCAAATTTTAAGTGCAAAGACAACAGCTGCCAACTCTAGATCATGAGTAGGATAATTCTTCTCATATTCTTTGAGTTGTCGCGAGGCATAGGCTATGACTTTTCCATGTTGCATGAGAACACATCCCAGCCCTTTGCCCTAAGCATCACTGTAGATGACAAATCCCTCCGAGCCAGACGGTATTGTCAGAACAGGTGCTGAAATGAGTCTCCTCTTGAGTTCTTGAAAACTCTTCTCACATTCTTCGCTCCAACCGAACTTTGTATCTTTTCGAGTCAGCTGAGTCAATGGAGTAGCGATTCGAGAAAATCCTTCCACGAATCTTCGATAATAACCAGCTAAACCGAGAAAGCTACGTACTTCGGTCACTGATTTAGGTTGCTCCCAGCTTTGAATAGCTTCAATCTTTGCTGGGTCAACAGATATTCCACGACTTGATACCACGTGCCCAAGGAATGCTACTTCCTCAAGCCAGAACTCGCATTTCTTCAACTTGGCATAAAGCTTATATTCACGAAGCTTTTGGAGTGTCAGCCTCAAGTGTTGCTCATGATCTTCACGGCTTTTGGAATAAATAAGGATGTCATCAATAAAGACGACCACAAAGTAATCCAAATATTCCTTGAATACTCGGTTCATCATATCCATGAAGGCAGCAGGAGCATTAGTCAATCCAAAGGACATGACTAGGAATTCATAATGCCCGTACCGAGTTCTGAAAGCCGTCTTTGGAATGTCATCAGTTCTAATCTTCAATTGGTGATACCCGGAACGAAGATCGATCTTTGAAAAGAATTTGGCTCCTTGCAACTGGTCAAACAAGTCATCAATACGTGGCAATGGATACCTATTTTTGATGGTGACATGATTCAACTCCCGATAATCAATACAAAGTCGCATACTCCCATCTTTCTTCTTCACGAATAGAACAGGAGCACCCCAAGGAGAAGTACTAGGACGAATAAAGCCGATGTCTAACAATTCCTGCAATTGGGTTTTTAACTCCTGAAGTTCAATATGAGCCATTCGATATGGGGCTTTAGAAATGGGTTTTGTACCGGGTTCAAGGTCGATGCAAAATTCAATCTCACGCTCTGGGGGTAAACCAGGAAGTTCTTCGGGGAATACGTCAGGAAATTCATTAACAATAGAAATATCGTTCAAAGCTGACGTATTTTTGTTTAAATCTGTGACATGAGCTAAGAAAGCTTGACATCCGTTTTTCAATAAACGAATAGCTTTATGGCTTGAGATGACCGTGATTGATTTTAATGGTTTGGTCGCTTGAATTCGCATAATAGGTTGATTAGGAATATGAAAGCTAACAACCTTATGGAAACAATCAATTTTTGCATGATGAGTAGTTAACCAATCAATCCCTAGAATCACGTCAAATGCAAGTATTTTCAATGAAATAAGATCTACAGGTAATGTGAGGGTACCGATTTGAACCAAACAAGACTTATAAACAGTGGATGTAATAAAGGTTTCTCCCAACGGAGTTTCTACAGATAAGTCAAAGTCCAATTTCTCCGGAGTCAAATTTAATCGATGAGCACAAGTAGGAGAAATAAAAGAATGGGTAGAACCGGTATCGAATAAAGTATAGACTTCGTTAGAGTTTATGATAAGCTTACCCGTGATGACCTCATTCGGGTTCCTTGCTTTCTGGGAGGTCACAACAAACGCTCTCCCTTGCACTACCGGCTTTGACCTTTCTGGGACGGCCTTTGGTGCCTCCACCCTAGTTGAATTGGTCTTTGGTAAACGACAAAATCGGGCCAAATGACCTTCTCTTCCACAATTATAACATGCTTTGGACGGCATCGCGCAATTTGGACTGATGTGTCCCTCCCCTCCGCATTTGAAGCATATGATAGGTGGTCTTTCTCCTTCCTTAACAACGGGTGCTGGTGCTGACGTCTTTCCATCATTGTTGAATCTCCTCTTTTTGAAATGTCCATTCTTATTATTTTGGCCCTGATTACCACCGAAGTGGTTACCATTTCTGGCCTGATGATGTCCTCCACGCTTGTTGTCACCGCTTCGATGACTGCTCTCACTGGTATTATCATTTTGCCGGCTGCTCTCTTTTGATTGCATTGACTCGTTATCGCGCTCTACCAACTGAGCCCTATTTACAACATCAGAATACAAACACAGTTTATGAGAAATAAGATGTTGACGTATCTCCGGCTTCAAACCTCTTAAAAACATTCGCGTCATTCTCTCTTCATTATCCACCAAATGGGACGCAAACCGTGATAACTCTGCAAATTTTGCCTCGTATTGCGACACGGTCATATTATTTTGTTCCAACTTAATAAACTCCACCTCCTTCATGTGGCGAATACTTTCGGGAAAGTATTTATCATTGAACAGCTCCTGGAACTTCTCCCAAGACATCTTCAGTACGGCAGGTTGAGTACGTTTTACCGATTCCCACCAGTAATCTGCCTCTCCGCGCAACATAAAGGCGGCAAAGGGAACCTTTTGCTCCTCGGAGCATCCCAAGACATCAAATATCTTGGTCATCTGCTTTATCCATGTTTCCGCCATAAGTGGTTTTGGCTCTCCCTTAAACTCCGGTGGTCCCAGCTCCTTGAACTGTTTAGCGGTGACCGCTCGAGAGTTTCCCGCGTTTCCATCTACGTTTTGGACAGGAGTTGCTCTCGCCTGCTACTGCATGAATTGCATAAAACCTCTGAACATTTGATCATTCGTCATTTGGTCAGTGTTGTTGTTTGCATGAGGATTTTCGCCTTCCTGGTGCACATTATCCTGATTATTGATAGGTGGTGAATCAACGATCGCCTGTGCTCCATTGCCAATCTCAACATTCTCAGATGTCATTTTCAGATACTGCCACAAAACAAAAGGTTAATTGACATGTAACATATTATCTCTACATTCTGACCGACCAATAAAATAGCACATAAACTTAGGTAGGTCATACTAGCGAAGGAATTCCCCGTCTCTCCCCTCCTAGTACTATTCTCACATCTTAGCCAGGGATCATATCCCTAAGCTTTGATACCAACTGTGACGCCCCCAAAATTAGGTATACATCACCCATCTTGAGTCGCCAGATACATGGTACAGAATTCAAATACAACTTACTAATACAACTGTCGTGTACAATACGACAAAACATAACTGTGAGTTTGAATACAATTATTGTCTACTAGAGAGCATACAAACTCAAAAGGTGTCCTCAATACAAGTATTGTCACACTATTTAACAGAATAGTGAGGACTACTAATACTATTCTCTGGTCCATCACTCCGTTCCCCGACTCGTCCCAGCTATATTCTCATTTCCTGAAGAGAACAGTGAAAGAAAGGGTGAGCTCAACTAGCCCAGTAAGAAATATTATGACTAAGATAATGCAGAATAAATTATCATTAGCCTTCAACAGTGTTAAACTGATAAAATACAATAAACATCAAGTTTAACTACAGCGGAACCAGCAATCCATTAAAAGAGTCAAGTAGAAAATAAAATCTACTATCTTTTATGATTTAAAAGGTTTTTCATCATCGTTATAGCTGAGACTCAGCTTAATAAATATTCCACATCATCGAATCACCCCCGCACTACGGCCAAGGATATTCTTAGTATCACGACCACAATTATTCATGCACTACAGCCAAGAATATTTGTGTATTCATCAATGGTCATGATCATGCCAACAACTGTCCATCAATGCACTACGAGCCAATGATGATTTTTAATTTTTACATCATTTGTAACATTACGGTCATGATTACACCGAATAATCCCTGGTCATAATCATACCAAGTCCATCTATGCACTACAGGCCACAGATGACTTTCAACAAAATATAAACATGAGGATGATGACAATGATATAAGAATTCAATAAAACAAGTTCAAGAATTATTTTATCCAGGAATTATTAACGTTCAAATTTGTCAACACGATACTGTTTTGTGGTGTAAAATTCAAGAATGATCAGAAGAATATTTCTATGAAAGGATACTGGATGAAGCGCAAATATCAAGGATATCCCACTAATTTCATGGAGCATAGAAGTCAAAGTTTTATCCAACTGAGTATAATAAAGAATGGAATAACAAAAGAAATCACCATGCATGCGATAGACCGCACAAACAGGTTATTCCAGCAGAATAATAATAACGGAACCAGGTCAGGTGAAATTCACACCGACAAGATGTTCCAACAGAATAATAAAGAATGGAACCAGGTCCGGTGTAAAACACACAGACAGGATATTCCAACAGAATAATAAATAATGGAACCAGGTCCGGTGTAAAACACACAGACAGGATATTCCAATAGAATAATAAAGAATGGAACCAGGTCCGGTGTAAAACACACAGACAGGATATTCCGACAGAAATATAAGGACAGGATAGTAAATGGATGTCACCAAGTATAGGGTATTCCGCGTATACCGGTTATTCCAACAGAATAATAATGAATGGAATAACATAAGGATTTCACCAAGTATAGGGTGTACCGCGTATACAGGTCATGTATAGGGTATGCCACTTTTACAGGTTATTCCAACAGAATAACAAAGAATGGAAGAACATAAGTTCTCTTCAAGAAGAAAGAATAACACCCCTTACCTTATTTAGGAGATTGAATACTGCAGTAGTGTAATAACCGAATACTCTTCTTCTTTCTCTCTTATTCTCTCTATACTTTCTCTCTCTATAGCTTGAGCGAATTCATGAAAAATAATGAAGCCCTAGGCCTCTATTTATAGAAGATTTATTACTATTTACGAAGGTAATTACTATTTACGAAGGTAATTACTATTTACGAAGGTAATTACTATTTACAAAAGTAATTACTATTTATGAAAAAGACTCTTAGATGATGACATATGGCCCCCCCATAAATAATTCAACTTACCACAAACGTCTAATAATAGACTCTTTATATACATCAAGGATTAAATAAAAATTACCAGAAATCATTTTATTTTTAATCAGCACATATTTAATCTTTCAACAATTATTAATCATTTATAACGTGTCGTCTCAATTATTGTTTAAATAATATAACATATTATACAGATGATACTGTGACAATAATTGAATCAATAATATAAGAGATATGATGCAGCAATTACTGTGGCAATAATTGAGTATAGCTGAGTGACTTCTCACGTAAGCATCAATAATCAATACCGTGTGCTACTATGCAACAACGCGTATTACTGTACTTTTACTACCGAGTAGTTCAACAGTTTTTAACGGTAACACCTCCGCCGTTATTTTATAGAAAGATAATTTTGTCGTTTTCTAACTATGACAATACTTCCGTTGTGGGGTCCACCAATGATTGTGCCGTCGTACGAATATTCCCCGACAAAAAGAATATTTCCCGACCAAACGAATATTTTATAACAACTTGCGTACTTTGCAAAATTTATAAATATTACCCACAACTATAAAATTATATCAGATTTATTCCATAATATTCAAAAATAATAATTATGAAAATTTATCTTTATTTATAAAAACTGGGGTCTTACAACAATAACATGTGATTGTGTTTTGTTCATGTCGATGAAATTCATGATTTTTGTTTGTAACGCCCCCAAATCCAAGTACATGTTACCTTGGACATGTTGCATTACTAATCAACCTTCATATGAATATTTATAACTTTATTAATAAAATAATGAATACAACACCGCTTTAATACTAATTCATACATTAATTCTTTCTATTTCCAAAATCTGCAACTTTTACAACCCGGTATTACACTTTTAAATTATATTGAGTTAAATTATACAATTTAAGTTATAAATAATATGTTTCACTTGAATATATTGGATTTTAAGTATCCATGAACTCACAACTAGACTTAACTATTCTTCTATACAGTGTTCTTTGACTATACAATTACAGTATGTCATATGAATGTTATCTAGAATAGCTAGAACCACTACAAAAAATGGTGATTTTGCAACAATCAATTTTTGTTGCTAAATGTGCGAAATTTCGTTGCCAAATGTGCGAAATTTCATTGCCAAAAGCCATTTGCAACGATTTTTCGATCGTTGGACATTTCGTTGCGCAATGAGCGTTGTTAATTGCCTAGCAACGAATTTTTTTCCCCGTCGCAGAAAGTAATATATTTCGCAACGAAATTTTGTTTTCGTGTAAAATCATATAAATCATTTAGCAACGAAATATTTTGTAGCAAATTTATTAAGAATAATTGTTACTGAAAAACAATTTTCGTTGCAAAATACGCCTAATTGGCAACGAAAAAGAATCTTTTTATTTTCCAACAAATATAAAATTCGTTGTATTTGATACACATTTGCCAACGAAGTTTGCCGTTACTAAACAATATAAAAATTGTTGCCTTAATTGATTTTCATTGCTAATTGTGTACTTTTTGGTAACGATGTTTGTTGCTAAATGTACAAAATAAACCAGTTATATATTAATTTGCAACAAAATTTTGCGTTGCCGTTGGTTTTTTTATGGATAATTATGATGAATTAGCAACGATACTATTTGAAGGTGATTGTTTTTAGAGAGCAATAAAAGTTATTGTCAATTAGCAACGACACTATACGTTATCGTTTACTTTTCATGCACAACGAAATTTGTTATGATTTGCAACGATATAAATATTGCCTTTTCTTTTGTTATGTTACAAATGTCAAACTTATTTTATAAACAAAAAAAATTATGTCTCAATAACCCCATAACAAATTATGACAGACATACAAAAAAACTAAAATATTATTAATTAAATAAAATCATCTGATACATAATCATTTATCATCTTTACAATCAAACTTCGTACGACTGAAAACTACAAAGCCCGTCTTAGTTGACACTAGTTGCCATCAAGAGGTTAACACTAGTGCCATATATGAAAAAAAAATCAAGAAAGAAATGTTTATAATAGGAAACAATACTTAAGCTTACACAAGAGTGTCAACCATGATCCAGGTGACGAACGAGATTTTATAATTTAATTCTTAATATTTATTGAAGTAAATAAATATTTTCGATGATTTAATTATTAGATTAAATAATTAATTGATGCAATTGTGGTAGATTAATTTAATTATATATGTTATATTTATTTATGTGAGCTTATTGAATTAAAAAGGAATATTTAATAAGCCTAATGTTATTTTAATTAATTTAATAATTAATTAAAGATTTAATAATTTAATTTAATTTATTAATGAGAAAATTAATTATATGATTATGTGAATTTATGATAAATTATTATATTTAATTTAATTTAAATTAAATAAGATATTTGAATTATTGTGTATGTGTGTGACATTAATTAAACTATATTGTAGAGGTTTTATTAAATTAAATGGTTTTGTAATCTATTCTTGCTAAGCCAAACAAGGCCCTAGGGGGAGTTATCAGCAGTTAACCCATGATTGGGCCAACTGACCACTCTGCGCTCAGTTTATTTAATTATTCGACGTCTTCTCTTCCTTTCTTTTCTTATTATTCTAAGTCTAAAAAATTATCACAGAGATAAAACTTTCAGAGAGAAATTGAGAGTTTGTGAAGGAGATTGAGAGTGAGGAATCTAAGCCTACTAATTTATACTCTACAGGGTAATCTCTTCCTTCCCAATTTCTATTTTACGTTGTTAAGTTTCTTGGATATGAGTTTCATAGTTTTTGATTTAAATCTCTGTGATTGGGAAATGAGTAATGATTATGGGATGTATATGTGTTATGTCATATCAAATCGTATTTGATTATATATTTATTATGTAGACCATATCATCAGTATCATAAAACATGTCGTTATACGATGACTTGTTATTTCAAAATTTACAGAGTTTGGGTTGTGGCCATATGGCCTTATACGTGATTTTAGTATGTCAAACATAAATGTTTTCATAAAATTTACACTCTTATTTTATTATGCATGTTGATACGAAGAGACCAAACTTTAAACGAACGGATTCGGTGTTATAAAGAATCCGTAGTGTTAAATTTCATGTATTGTTTTCAAAACCTTCAAGAACATCAAGAACAGTGAAAATTGCATGCTTTAATTATGTAATTAAGTGTTTAAATTAGTTAAAATCACTCTATAGATGTTGGGTAATGATTATGTGTGAATTATATCATATGGGTATGTTTAAATTCGAGTAGAAATTAAGAAATTAATAGAAATTGGCATGTTCTGCGATTATTTGCGAACTGTCATTTCTGCAACTGGTACGCCACGCCACAACGCCGGCTACCTGCCTATTTCCCGCGCCACAGCACCACGGCGCCGCAGCGCCAAGAGTTCGGCCACTGCGCCATAAGAATATAATTTAACGGTGCGAATTATATCATATGGGTATGTCTAAATTCGAGTAGAAATTAAGAAATTAATAGAAATTGGCATGTTCTGCGATTATTTGCGAACTGCCATTTCTGCAACTGGTACGCCACGCCACAACGCCGGCTACCTGCCTATTTCCCGCGCCACAGCACCACGGCGCCGCAGCGCCAAGAGTTCGGCCGCTGCGCCATAAGAATATAATTTAACGGTGCATTAGTGGCGCCGCAACACCACTCTCCAGAAAGTTCAGAAACAAAATTTTTAAAGTGTTTAAGTCCATGAATGTGATATTAATCTAATTTAATGAACATAAGAATATATTAGAAGTACAGTAAGATGGTAAAACAGATTATTATCATATCAATAACATAATTGCATGTGGATTGAATTATTGAATACATAATTAGTTGTTATTTGTGAAGTGTAAATTATGTGGCAATGAATGTGATAAATTGACTAAGTATAGTCATAACCAAAGTTTAGATAAAAGAATGAAATTATGACGGTTAATTATATTATAATTTAACTAGAGTTGTGAATATAATGATATGTAGGATTTAAATCAAAGAACGAGTTTAATTAAAGTGTAATCTACGCACGAGGCAAGTTTTTTACCCCTACTTGTTATCATGGTTCAAGTTTATTATTTACCTTGAGTAAATCCTCATTACTATTATTCAAGTTTGAATTGTTATATTAAAGATTTATTATCCTTTCAAAATATGAAATTGTTATACAATATTTGTTCTATTGTATACTTCTTGAGATTATTATTCAATTTGAATATCATTATTGTTGAACCTTGTTAGACTAGTAAACTTTATTGATTCGACTAGTCCATAGTTGATGAACGTTCTAAATTTCAGAACCCTTATTGAATTATCCAAACCAAACTTTCTTTGGTGCGGACTCGAATGTCAAGCTGAGATGAACAACCCTGTAAAGGGATTTACTTATGCGTTAGCGTTAAGATATTGTGCACAGTATGGTACTAAGGGCTGATCCCCCTAAGTACGAGTAGAAAGGTCCATAGTCTTATGACTGTTAAAGGTTTCAAGTATAACCCATGATAACCTAGGACATAGTTCAAGGTCTTATGACCCTCAGAAATCTTTTGATTCTTGTTATTCATTCTTGATTCAAAAGTTGAGCTTTTATTTCAGAAGTTATTATTTCTCTCGCATGTTATTATTCATTGTTATATTGTTATACTTGTTGGCAATCGTGCTCACCCTTGCGTAATAATAACATTGCAGTTAAGAACGAAAGAGCAGACGAACCTTCCACTAGTAAAGGTAAGGGCAAGCTTAGCAAGTAATGAAGACTGATTATTTATGTGATGTAATTAGAATTGATGTTACTTAAGACTTATTGTTTATATTTCCGCACAGATGTTTAAGGTTAGTTTAACCTGGGATTGTATTATTATTCGGATATGGTAACCCTTAAGGGGAAGATTTTAATTCTATCTATTGCATGGTTTGCATTTATTATGGGTAGATAGATAGATGATATTTGTACAGTGAACACCAAATCCCGTGGAATTGAAGTACCCGAATTTGAGGGTGTCACAGTCCATCCTCCAGGTATTCTGCCAATATTAAAACAACATCAGCCACTACACTAATAAACAGGCTAATTAAGGAATTTAAAGATATAATTAAGGAATTTACATACTTATGAAAATATCTTGTCCCTCTCACAATCAAGTCATTCTACAAATGCAAGTAAAATTGTGTTCCTCCAAGTTAGTACAAATCCAGGTAACACTGTTTATTGAATTTATCAACTAGGGGAACTCATCCATACTTAAATAGTTTCACTAATTTAAATAGCAATATGAATTTGACTTTTTTTTATTAAAAAAATAAATAGGAAGTCAGTCAAAAAAATAAGATATTAATTAATTAGACCATCAATTCTGTTAGAAATTATCTGAATCAGTAGAACAAATCTTGACACGGGTAATTTTTTGCTTCAAGATATTTATTGTTCCCTACAAACAAGGATTCTTAAGGTTTTCAGAGGATATACCTCTTAAATACGTTAAGCATACAAGGTTTGAATTTAATGTGATAGCAAATTCACATAAAAGGTGAATTTTGATTTGATTTGAGATAACACTACTGAAAAAGATGAAAATTTTCATAGTGTACTCAGACAGTTATGATATGCTTATGTCAGTACTAAATAAAACTAATAAGATATCAATTATTTAGTCATAATACTAGCCGAAATTCAAATAGTCCTATTTTAATTTTAGGTGCATTCAGTTTGAGTACTAGTCCCAAAAATATAAACTCATAGCTCGGGCGAGACTCTTGTCGATGTCACGCCCAAAGTGCGCCTAAATCACCTATGTAACTTTATGACATCACGTTATTAAGACTGTTATATATATGTTAATATAGCATTAAATATATAGTAATGTTTCCTTTTAGGTCTCAGTTTCAATTATCAAATCATTTTTGTTTATCAAAAGAAAATAGTAAGTTGTGTTCCTCCAAGTTGGACATTCTATAAATGCAAGTAAAATTACTCTATACATGATGACAGGAGAAGTCATGTGTTTCTCAAAGTTGGTCATTCTACGAACTTTGAGAACCAAACCAAAAAAAAGGCAATAGAAAAAACTAAAATTAAAATCAATTTTCAGTTTTCTAATTAAGCTTTAGTACGTATGTAAGACCCCAACTTATTATAAATAAAATCGAATTTCCTCTAATTATTATTGTGAATAATAAGGTATTAATTTGATATAATTATCTGGTTATGGGTGAAATGTGCAAATTTTGCAAAATAAGCAAGTGGTTATAAAATAATCATTGTTGTCGGGGAATATTCGTTTGGTCGTGAAATATTCTTGTTGTCGGGGAATATTCGTACGACGGCGCAGTCATTTGTGGGCCCCATAACAGAATAACAGTCGGATGAAGAAAACGACAAGTTTGAGTTTTTATAAATAACGACGTAATTGTTACCGTTAACACTGTTGGAATACCCGGTGGTTAAAATACAATAATACGCGTGGTTGCACAGTAGCACACGGTATTGCATAGTATTGTTGAATTATTGATTCTTACGTAAGAAGACACTACTCAATAATTGTTACAGTAATTAATGTTTTATTTTATTGGTTCAATAATTGCTGCGTTGATATTTTATATTATTGTTGTTTCAATAATTATCACTACACAGTATTTCCCATTATCAGATCAATAATTCATATTATTGGAATAATATTATTAGATAGTATTATTGGCAATGTCTAGAAAGTTCTGTCAAGGAGAGGTTTGGTCACCTAATTGCGCGCCAGTAAGGAGAAATCCTTATTGGAAAGCCCCCTCTTTCCTGGGAACGGCCTGGTTGTCATAAATGTGATTCTGTAATATTATTTGTGAATAATTAATTATTGGTTTATATGATAAGAAAATATTTATTTTATGTGGATATAAATGAATGAAGTTTAGTATGAATTATTTGTTGAAAGTTTGGCAATTATGTCTCCGATTGAATTTTTATTCAAAATATTATTATAATATTTTATAATTGTTTAATTAATAATATTATTGTTATATATATATATATATATATATATATATATATATATATATATATATATATATATAGGGTCAGGATCAGGTAAGGACTCCCTTACTTTGTTAAAATGCGGACTTTGTTTTTTGATTTTTTTTAAAATAACTAAAAAAAAGTTTAATATTTTATGGAACTGAATTTTTTTCATAATACAGTGTTTTGGATGTGATTTGGATACTTATAACAAAACAGGTCTGTACAGTCTGTGCAGACTGTAGCTCCATTTTTTGGTATAAGTATTCAAATCACGCCCAAAACATTATATTATGAAAAAATATCAGTTTCATAAAATATTAAATATTTTTTTAGTTGCTTTAAAAAAACATAAAAAATTCAAAAAAAAAGGTCCGAATTTTAACAAAGTAAGGGAGCCCTCACCTGATCGGTTATGTATATATATATATATATATATATATATATATATATATATATATATATATATAGCATGGTCCTCGCTATTTTGTAAAATAGTGTATCAATAATTATAATGAGGACTCCTTTTAAGTTTGTATACTCTCTATTAGACTATATTTATATTCAAACTCACAGTATATGTGTTGTCGTATTTTGTACGACAATTGTATTATTGAAGTTGTAGTTGCTTTTTGTACCATGTATTTGGCGACTCATAATGGGTGTTGTATACCTATTTTGGGGGCGTCACAGTTGGTATCAAAGCTTAGGGATATGGTCTCTGGCGGAGATCGGGGAATAGAACTAGGAGGGGAGAGATGAGTAAATCATTCGCTAGTGTGTCCTATCTAAGCTTATTTGTTGGTCGGTCATAATATAGGGATATTATGTGATATGTTAATTTGTTTAATTATCCCTTGTTTTATGGCAGTATTTAAGAATGGCTGCTGAGAACGTTAACAATGGAGTGTATGAGACTGTGGAACAACCTTTAGTCACAAACCAGGAGAACGTACAACAGGAAGGAAATATTCCTCCTGTAAACAACACTACCGAGCAAACGATGAATGATGGAATATTTAGGAGCTTTTTACAGTTCATGCAAAATTAGACGAGGGAGACTCATGTACAAAATACGAGTAGAAGTGATAGCAATGCGCGGTCTGTCACAGCCAAGCAATTCAAGGAGTTGGGACCACCATAATTTATTGGAAAGCCGGATCCGATCAAGGCGGAAACATGGGTCAAACAAATTACCAAGATATTTGATGTCTTGGGATGCACAGAGGTGCAGAAGGTTCCATTCGCCACCTTTATGTTCCGCGGTGAGGCAGACTACTGGTGGGAGTTTGTGAAGCGTACCCAGCCTACCTCACTAAACATGTCTTGGGAAACGTTTCAGAAACTATTCAATGACAAGTAATTTCCTTAAAGTATTCGTCATATGAAAGAGGTAGAGTTTATCAGACTTGAACAAAATAATATGACGGTGTCCCAGTACGAGGCGAAGTTCGCTGAGTTATCCAGGTTTGCACCTCATTTGGTAGAGAATGAGGAACGAATGACAAGGATGTTTTTGAGAGGTTTAAAACCCGAGATTCGTCAATACCTTATCTCTCATAAATTTTCTCTGTATTCAGATGTTGTCAACAAGGCTCAATTATTAGAGCGAGATAGTGAGTATGTTCAACCGAGGGACCACAACCAGGGTCATACCGGTGACATCAGTCATCAGAGCGATGATAACCAATGAGGAGGGAAAAATACGAACAAATGCGGTAACCACTCGGGTGGTCATCATGGCCATGATAATAGGAGAGGTGAGTCAAGTAGAAATTTTAGAAAGAGGAGATTCAACAATGATGGGAAGACATCAGCAGCAGCACCCGCACTAACAACAAATTCTAGGGGAGGAGAACGACCTCCAGTTAGATGTTACAAATGCGGGAAAGAGGGACATATCAGCCCAAACTGTCCACAATAATCCAAGGTATGTTACAACTGTGGAAAGGAAGGCCACATAGCTCAGGATTGTTCTGTAGCAAAACCAAGTTCAACAGGGATGGTGACTCCAAGGGCTGTCCCGGATAAGTCGAAATCAACGGTTCCTAGAAGAGCGTTTGTCGTGACTGGCCAAAACGTGAGGAACCCGAACGAGCTGATCACAGGTAAGCTAATCTTGAACTCTTACGAAGTTTATACCTTACTAGATACCGGTTCTACCCATTCTTTTATCTCTCCTGCTTGTGCTCAACGTTTAAACTTGACTCCAGAGAAATTGGACTTTGACTTATCTGTTGAAATTCCGTTGGGTGAAACCTTCATTACATCTACAGTTTATAAATCTTGCTTAATCCAAGTTGGCACTTTCACATTACCTGTTGATCTTATCTCTTTAAAGATACTTGCTTTTGATGTGATTTTAGGAATTGATTGGTTAACCACTCATCATGCTAAAATTGATTGAGTTTGTAAGGTTGTTAGTTTTCATATTCCTAACCAACCTGTTATACGAATTCAAACTACTAAACCACTAAAATCAGTAACTGTCATATCAAGCCACAAAGCTATTCGTTTATTAAAAAATGGATGTCAAGCTTCTTTAGCCCATGTTATGGATTTGAACAGAGACAAGTCAGATTTGAATAATATTTCTGTTGTTAGAGAATTTCCTGATGTATTTCCTGAAGAACTTCCCGGTCTACCCCCAGAACGTGATGTTGAATTCTTTATTAACCTTGAACCAAGTACAAAACCTATTTCTAAAACCCCATATCGAATGACTCCTATTGAACTTCAGGAGTTAAAAGTCCAACTACAGGAATTGTTAGACATCGATTTCATTCGTCCTAGTACATCTCCTTGGGGTGCTCCTGTTTTATTCGTAAAGAAGAAAGACGGGGGTATGTGACTTTGTATTGACTACCGAGAATTGAACCATGTCACCATCAATAATAGGTATCTGCTGCCTCGCATTGATGACCTATTTGACCAGTTACAAGGAGAAAAATTCTTTTCAAAGATCGATATTTTGTTCTGGATATCATCAGCTGAAGATTAAAACTGAGGATATTTCAAAGACTGCCTTCAGAACTCGTTACTGGCATTATGAATTCTTAGTCATGTCTTTTAGATTGACTAATGCTCTTGCTGCTTTCATGGATATGATGAACAGAGTATTCAAGGAATATTTGGATCAGTTTGTTGTTGTCTTTATTGATGACATCCTCATCTATTCCAAAAGTCGTGAAGATCATGGGCACCATTTGAAGCTGATACGTGAAAGGCTTCGTGAAAATAAGCTATATGCAGAATACGCGAATTTAAAATAAATAGTATACCTGAGTAGTCGAGGGTTGACTCAATATCACCCCAAAAGCATCCATGAGTACGGTAACCACTATTCAGACCACCTCGTTGCGTATCGCGGCGAACTGCTTCGGAGGTATACCCGTACTCTAGGCGGTGGCACCAGCTGCAATGTCATGAGCAAGCTGGTAGAGGCGAGCACGGATGGGTAGGTCTTGATCATGGAATATCGAATCCGTACCAAACCTCTCTAACACCGCCGCCATAACCCTTTGGAACATAGCGTCATCTAAGCCAGCGCCCGTATGTGACGGTCCCTCGGGTGCTCTCGGACACAGACACTAGTTAGAGCCTGCCAAAAAAAATATAACATGAATAATAATCTTCATCACTTTATTCATAAATGAGAAAATATACTAAAATATTATACCTCCAGATAGTCTATAGGTTGGTATCCTCGGCAACCCAACACTCAAAATACTTAAAATATAACAGTATCGACGAAATTAATTAAGAATATAACTTATAAATATCATCAAATTTCATATTGTAGGTGATATTACCTCTCAAAAGGATACATCCACCGATATTTTACTAGTCCTCCAATCTTAAGTTCATATGAAAGATGAATAGGCAAATGCTCCATCGAGTCAAAGAACCCATGTGATAAGATCATTTCGAGCTTGCACATTGTCAACACTATAACCATTGAGAAAATATCCTGAAAGAAATTTGAAAGTGCGGTCAAGGCATCAACAAAATTCCTCTGTAGCATCTCACGAAATGCAATTGGCATCAACTTCTGCATGAATACATGGAAAACATGACTTTTGAAGTAATTTTCAACTACTCAATCTTACTACAACGAGATATGTTAAATCATATCCATATGGGAGCTTCAATGCACTTACTCACTTTCAAATGTCTTTAACTTATTGCTTGGTAAGACAAAATGGAGATTTTGGTTTTGAGTTGTTAGGTCGGAGCCACAATTCTCGCCTGATGTCCATAGCCTCCAAGTCTTTACGTGTTTTATCATTGTCTCTTATTTTACCACTCGATCTCATCTAGCATGGTGTAAAACAAGTTCTCGAATACATTCTTTTATATATGCATAACATATGTATAATGATAAAGTGCTAGTTTGACCCAGTATGACAACTCAAACCAAATGGACGAGTGTTTTCAATTAAGAGTTTTCCCTTACCCTATTGCTCTCAACTTACCTTGCTCCTTCCCTGGCGGTGGAAATGTTAGATCATTTAATCAGTACAATACCTCACTACCCGACAAGCGACCAACAATCCTCTTCTTATTTGTCTTTCTATTGAACTGTTTAGATATCTTTCTATAAATGTGCTTAACATGCAAGAATCTATGAGCAGTTCTAAAAAAATTAGTTTTTCACCCATGACGTAGTTGTGTGTCTTGCATATCCCCCATACAGACTAGACATGACAGCTGCTCGTGAGTCGACCAACCATTGATCATTCCAAGTGCCGAAAAAGTCACCAATAGTCTACAACAAGGCTGCCTTCATCACAAAATTGTGCACGACAACTTTATCAAAAGTCTGAACACGTGTTTCCTACATCATCTTAAGTTCATCGACTAACGTCCTGAGGTACACGTTGATGTCTTTTGTAGGACTCCTATCCCCCGGTATTAGTAAAGTTAAGAAAATAAATAGATTCCTCATGCACATTGACGGTGGAAGATTGTAAGTTACCATGATCATTGGCCAAACAGAATAGGGCTAATTAAAATTATTAAATGGAAAAAAGCCCTTTGTAGTCATGCCAAGCTTGACATTCCTAACTTCCTCAGTAAATTCTGGAAAATCGGCATCCAAATTCTTCCATTCATCTCCATCTGCTGGGTGAGTCAGATGATTAGATGCGACATCCCTTGCTCTATGCAAGCCAACTCATATGTTTAGCAGTGTGCGACGACATGTAGTCGCTTTTTCAACCTCGGCGTAAGAGAAAATTACCGTAATATCTTCTTTGGAACATGTTTCTCCTTCCCCCCACGTTTTGTCCTCTTGTACCGAGACAAGTTGCAGATATCACAATGCACCTTATCTTTGTCATTCCCATAGTATAACATGCAATCCTGCTCACAAGCATCGATCTTCTGATCATACCCGAGATTCAACCCATTAATCGTCTTCTTCACTTCATAGTAATTCTCGGGTAGAGTATTATTACTAAGTAAGAACTCGATGATAATAACAAACAAATAATTGAATCATCTCTTATTGCAGCCATGCTCATTCTTGAAGTGTAAGATCTTCGTCATTGCAGATAATTTGGTGTACTTGTCATTTCCAGGATACAATGGGACCCCTAATTCAGATAGCATCCTGTAGAAGGCAGCAGCTGAATCATTTGGCTTTTGCTGAGCATTGCTTGACGCATGCTCATTTTCAGCCCAAACAATATTGGTAAGGCCATACGCATCAACCAACATTTGCATAACATCTCCTGAACTAGTTGGTGTACAGTACTGTTTGCCAATTCTCTCAACTCAACTGATTCTCCGTGCTGAATCTATACAGAATACTCATCCACAAACTCACGTGAATATAAGTCAAATTTAATTTTGTTGGCAGTCTTCCAGATCATGTTTTTACACTTGAGACAAGGGCATCTCATCTTTCCATTCAGATCATCAGCATGTTCTATTTCTTTGTTCATAATATTCCTGACCCCGTCATGGTACACATCAACTAATCCCCTCCCATCAACCCGTATCATTCGGTACATCCAACTCCGGTCGGCTGACATCTTTAATTGAAGAAAATACAAAATAAGAACAAGAATATTAATGAAAGTGGTCCATGCATGAATTATATTTTCCTAGTGTATATCTCCGCTCTATAGGGGTTAGGCTTCTATTCGGTTCCTAGATGTCTCTGCTCACTAGTGTCAATCTTAAGCATGTTTCTTCTATTTTTAAAAAAAATTAGCAACACCTCCCCATGGTCTCTAAGTACACGAAATAAACGAAGACAACTTAGTCTAAGTATATACTCGGAGAACGTGTAGAGACACCAGCTAAAAATTACTCAAAAGTTTATAAAAACGTACCATGCAGGTGAATTGGCACCAGCCTAAGTGAGAGACATATCATCCAGTAGCAGTCCCAAATTTGGGAGTATTTGACATTCACTCCTAATGAGTGAATGTCAAATAGGTTTCTAAGCTCCTATTAATACAACATGCACAAGTATATATGAAGTTTATTGTAATTGTGGAAAACTAAACAAATGTTACTTAGTTTATTTTTTCAATGATAAACTAAGTAAATGCTACTCAATTTATGAGAACTATTATATAGAGGAATATGTTATACTATTTTTACTTTATTGTTTGTATGAGTGGAACTAAATAAATGATACTTAGTTTATTATATTATGTTATAATACTTCATTTTAATTTATTTTATTTAAATCATTGTCATTGTCATTTTATTTTATTTATGTAGTTTTTTAGTATATTATATTATTTAAATTAATTAATTAAATTTATTAATTTCATTTCATTTCATTTTCTTTACTTTATTTTGTATTATTTTATGTTATATTACATATTTTATTTTATTTAACTTAATTAATTAAATTTAATTATTTCATTTTATTTATTTTGTGTTATTTTATGTTATATTACATATTTTATTTTATTTATTTAATTAATTAATTAATTTATTATTATTTTATTTTATATTACATATTTTAGTTATATGTTATTATATTTAAATTAATCTAATTTAATTTAATGTATTTAATTTAATTTAATTTATTTATTTTAGTTTATTATATTACGTATTATATTATATAATAATGGATATTATATTATTTTATTTAATTATATTATATGAAATTAATTTATTTTTTAATTTACTTTGTTTGTTTATTTATATGTTATTAAATTAAAGTTATTTTTATTTTTATTTGAAAATTTATATTTATATTTTATTCTATTATTTTTATTATTTAGTAGTGCAAAACTAGGTAAATGCTACATAATTTATTTCATTTTATTGTATTAATTAGTAGATAGGAAACTAAGTAAATAATATACTTAGTTTATTTTAATATTGAAAAACTAAGTAAAATATATAAATAAAATAAAGTAGAGCCCACATATATTGCAATTGAATAATTCTGACATAAATTCTATCAGAAATAACAAATATATCAAAACCAAGCAAATATCAGGCAGGACTATATACCAAAATCAATATCAGTCCCAAAATGATCACATGTCAAAATCATATATAAGTTACGTTGTCCCAATTCACTCCCAAAATGATAAGTCCCAAAACTCAATATCAATCCCAAAATTATCATATACCAAAATCATATATAAGGTACGCAGTCCCAATTCGTATCAAATCACAAAAAACATATAATATATAACTGGTTTCTAATATAGGCAGGATATTGGTAATAATAGAAATTAGGGGATAATTTTTATGCCCTAATTTTTTATTATTTCTGTTAATAACAAAAATTAATATAAATTAGGGCATAAATTAGGAGATAATTATGCCATAAAATTACTGTTAATTAGGGGAATTCCACATACAAATTAGGGCAGATGGATTTCATGGAATAAATTAGCTAAATGAACACTCACTAACCCTTAAAATTTAATGATAAGCTAAATTAATGGCAGTGGAGAAGGAGGAGCTCGGATACACCACTATAGTGCCCACCACCGCTGCCAAACGAACCAGCGACATAGAGAATATGGAGGAGATTGGGGTCTGAAATGGTAGAGGAGAAGGAGAAGGAGGAGGAGGAGGAGGAGGAGGAGAAGGGAAGGTCTAAAATGGAAGTGAGAGGGAATATGAGAGATGCTTTTATATATATATATATATATATATATATATATATATATATATATATATAGAGAGAGAGAGAGAGAGAGAGAGAGAGAGCTCGATGGGAGAGGGTGAGAGATAAGAGATATGAAAGAGAATTGATAGATGTGTTGAATGGAGGCGGCTGGGGGAATAGAACATAATTTAGGTTTTACTTAAATTCGATGGAATATTCTGACGAAAATAAGTCTTTCGAGATTGACTTATTTTCGACGGAATTTTTGTCGGCATTATGTGTTACATTTCGTCGACATTATGATTAGCGCTAGCGAGAGAGTCTGGCACAAAGGATGGCTCGTATTTCGACAGAATTTCGTCAGTAATATTATATTTACGATTGAATTATCTTGGACCGAATATTCTGTCAGAAATAGCCTAATCTCGACGAATTATTTTCTGTCGAAAATAATTCTGTCAAAATTGAGCATTTTTCTTGTAGTGGATTAACCTAAATACATACATATACACTTCCAACTATGACACGAACATGAATCATTAACATTGTTTTTACATGCAATTCAAGAATATATGCAACTAATGGCTTAAAATACAAGAAAACCATGATCGGAACTATCAACATCCGAATTACTACTAGACTCCCTACTTTTCTTAACATTGAAAATTTCCGCAACTTGACTATTAATACTACTATTTGGACTCCCATCCTTTTTTCTATTCTCTTTCATTTTCCGCCACTCCCTCTTATTACTCCATTGCCTAGCCAACAAAACCCCCAACCCTAAAAACACCACCACGGTCAATCCGCCCCCAACCGCCACCAACTCCGCCAGCACCCACCTCGTCCCCTTCCCGTGTGGCATAATTGTCCACACCGCAGCAATATAAGCCGACGCCATGAACAATGTGGACACCCACATGACCTTGTGAGTCATTACCAATAGCCTCATCATCGATTTTCGCCTAAAAGGCACAACACTAACAAGAACATTCACAATGCCTAGGGACAAGAACAATGCCACAATGTTACATACCATAAAGACCTTAAAAGGTTTACCCCTTCCCATTATCGCCTTTCCAGAATTTTGGTCAACCCCTCCAGGAGGGTTTATGCCACCTGCAAAAGTTACAGTTGCTATTAAAACCGCGACAATTATTATAGTGTTTCGCGCATTTCTTATGCCTTCATTTTGGAGCTCAATTTGCTTTGATCTTCGATGAACGTGCTTGCGATGATGGGGTTTTGGGGGAGATTGTGAAGGATTAGGGTTTTTCCATGAATATTTGATATGTGGAATATTTTGTTGGAATATTTTGGGTGAGGGGATTTGTTGGATGTCTTGTGATCTAGGGGGTAATTGGTCACACCGCTTGGCGCCTGCTTCTAGTAATGCAGGTACAATTGCAATAGCACCGGAGTTACTAGCATCAGATTCTACCACATCTAGTGCTGTATAGCCCTTGCGGTTTATTGCATTTACTTCCACGCCGAGGTTAAGTAGATAGATGACCATCTGTTTTCAAGACAAATATAAATAGACGAGAAGTAAGACTTTAGCTTTGAGGCTGCAAAATTATTACAAAAAACAGACATTAATAAAGATATGCACACCGGATAAAAATGGCGAAAAAATTGCGGATGTAACTCTATTCCATAAAATTAGTATTAAGCTCAAAATTAATATAAATTTATTTAATATAAAAGAATAAAATACTATTAATGAAAAAAATTATTATTTTCAAAACTCAAATGAATCACATTAATTTTGAATTTACAAATATCTCTTATGGACTTAGAAAAATCAGACTTTGTCTTATTTTTCAAAACGGAGTTGAGTAATCTATAACTTGCTTAGAGATTAAATATAGTATATATGGTCAGATCAGCCATTTTTTTAATTTTAAAAAACAGTCGTGCATGCAGATGAGACATAATTATATGAAGTCAATTAAAAATCCCAGAGCCAAAGCAAGATTTCTTACAGCTCTGAGTTTTCCAGCAGTTGCAAGATGCAAGATAGTATTTCCGTCATTATCCGGCATGTTCATCAACCTTGTGATATCAAGTGTCTCCATCAAGAACTTAACCGCTTCATATTGGTTATTTTTCACAGCCAGATGAAGAATTGTTTCACCATTTTTTGTTAACATCTCGGAAGATTCAAGGCTTGTTGACAAAATTTCGTCGATAACGTTGACTCGCCCTTTGGTAGCTGCCCAATGGAGGGGCGTTTTGCCTTCTTGGTCTTGTAAGAAAGAGAGGTCAGGGTCTAAGCTAAGAAGCTCCCTTGTTGTCTCTAAATGCCCTTTGCTACAAGCAAGGTGCAGTGGAGACCATCCGTCTACCTTTGTTTTTCTTGCGAAATCGGGCCGTAGGTTCAATATTTCCTTCACAATTTCTGCAGGAAGAAATGAGAATTTAAGTTGTGATAAAATTCTCAGAAACATAGCCTAATTGCAAAAGTATCTCTTTAAGTTGGCACCCAGTTTTAATTTGGTCTTTTAAGTAGATTTTTTTTAATTTAGTCCTTCAAGTGATCAATTTAATTCCATTCACTCCTGAAGTTGATTTATACTCAATTTTATATATCTAGTAAAGTAAAATTGTCATACAACACCGAATCTAAGTTTAAAAATTGGGTTTTAGTTTTGAGATTTTTGTTTAATTTTGAACTTAGATTCTATGTCATGTGACAATCTATAAATTTGTTCCAATTTATTTATCATTTATAATTTTTTTAGAAAAAATTATTAATTACTTAATTTTCCTTATTATCTATAAACATTGAACACGAATTTGTTTATCTATCACGTATTCAACAAGTTTAGACCGATATGAGACAACTTAATTTCCCATATTCTTTCGCATCTTTCTAATTAATTTTAGCAGATTAATATTAAGAATTTTGTATACCCAATTCAGTCAATTAGACAAAACAAGAAGGGTTAATTGCAAATTAAAATTCGAAGTATACCCCATTTTATCGTTCTTACCCTAAAGTTTAAACATTCCTATCCCGCTATCTAAAGTACCGTTAAGTAACCATAACCGACCCTTTTATAATTTCCGACCAAAAAAATGGTTGGAACTGTTACGTGTTTCGGTTGTGGGGATATAAGTACCATTTGACCGTATATTTATACATTTGAGACCGTATAAAATTATTTGGGCTTAATACAGTTTACTACATGAAGTACCATCATATTTATGATTAGTCCCCCAAAGAATTTGGGCTTACACTTTACTACATCAAGTGTCTAATTTGATACAATTTTGTCCCCAATTTCAGAATTCGACCAAAATTTGTCGGAATGCTTAATTTTCCGGCCATATAAGAATTATATATAGTTTGACCGTATAGAATACGGGCCTAATAACACTTATGTTACATCAAGTACTATCAAATTCACAATTTACTACATCAAGTACCTAATTTGTATAAATGCTTATTTGACGTATTAAATTTGTATAAATCCTTATTATTAATTATTATATGTTAAATTATTAAAATTAAATATTAATACAAAGATTTCCAAAAATAATTTTTTATTTAAAAATTTAAAAAAAGACTTGATTACCAAAAATATCAATAAACTTTTAAACATACAAATTATATTTTTAACACGAATAACATTAAACTTTTAAACAATTGACAAAAGTGCCCAAAATTTAATTAATTAAATAATACATTTTTATATTGGAAGAGCATACAAAAGGAGGAGGAAAAAATTGAAAACGGAAAAGAAAAAATGACTCATTTGCTCTCCATCTTCCCTAATCCATAAAATGGTTTTGTTCTTTTAAATTTGGAAATTCCAGTGCCTTGGATTCTATCCAGTAGCTGTGATCAACTTAAACAAAAAATAACCTGAAATTTTATGTTAATTCAAAGACTTTTCTGACATAAAAAGATTGATTATCGCCATTGAAGAAGGAAGAGAGAGGAGATGATGTGCAAAAAGTGAGTTGCAAAGAGAGAAGGTGCATAAGACAACATATGTAATGTATTTTGGATTTGGAAGGTGAGATGTTTTTATTTAGTTAAAAAATTCTTTAAACAAATAGTAGTTAATTAGTTTATCCAACAAAACTTTCTTTCCGTCCGTTTTCCGTTTTATTCTTTAAACAAACAGTCGTTAATACATATATTGTATTTATAAAAAAATTAATTTTAAAATTGTATCTATAATTTAACAAATTGTATATATAAAATTTACACCTTAAATCTTGCAAATTATAAATTATATCATAAATTATAAATTTTGCGTCTTAAATTTTACAAATTATATCACAACTTAAATTTTACAAATTGTATTTATAATTTTTATAAATTTATTTATAATTTTAAATTGTATTTATAATTTTATACCATATTTCTACGGTATTAGTTTTTTTAAGGGCTAAAAATTATACCATATTATGTATGAATTTTTATATACCTTTAATATGTTATTATTATTTCTATATATATATATATATATACTATTTTAATAAGTCAACTACGTATTTATATGGTCAATTATATTTAAATATTAAATTATGACACGTGGCCATTTTCAGCAAAAAAAAATTGACCAAAAATAATAAAAGGGTCCATCGTTGTTACTTAACGGTACTTCGGGTAGTGAGATGGAAGCGTTTAAATATCGGAGTACGAATGATAAAAAGGTGTATACTTCTAGATTTAATTTGCAATTAACCCAAACAAGAATTATATTTTAATCTATATATTTGTTCTTAAAACGTAAATTAAAAAAAAACTGAATAATTCTCAAAATATAATATAAATTGTTCATGTAATTGGCCCATAATTAGATATATCACACTAGGTCTAAAGATTGTTGAATTAGTGTAGTTCCAAGTGATCAACAAAGTCTGCCTAAAAAATAAATTTCTTTAAATAATAAAAGTAAATGGACGTGGTCATCCAGATGGACCACCTCACGTAGTCATGCCAATTCCTTGTGAAGACAAACAAATCACTTTCATAATTAAAGTCTATAAAAGTTGTTGGGAACAGCCATAGACTTTTCTGTATGAACACAACTAAACTAAAATGATACAGCATGAGAAGTGCAATACTAATAATGTCCTTGAAAATATGCAGTGGATAATTTCGATTATGATAAACCATATGCTTCTTTCTATGAAAGTTCCATATAATACCATAGCATCAAAATTAGAATATAAATAATTAGTATAATTAATAATTGGTGTATATACAAGCTACGATAATTTACTGTTAACCTTGAAATTTTGTTTGATTTTAGAAAGAGCAAAAAAACGATTAAAAAAGAAGTTAATTATTTATCTAGGGTTTATTATATTTAATTAAATTTTGAACATAGAGTTATCATCTGGTTTTGCATAAACATTTACGTCAAAATGCTATTTGTTTATATGAATTCGTATTCGTTTTTGTATTTTATCTATATTATAAAGTCTTCGTGGCAAATTTTGTGATTTTATATTACGTTTTATTTTTCTTTTTTTTGTTACTATAATTTAATTTTATAATTTTATAAAATTTGTATTTTATCCTTTTAATTTACACCATTTCACATGATTGGGCGAAAGTATATTCTCTCTTGGCCATGAGAGAAATGGCGGGCTAGTCCACTACTGCCTCTCTTTATGTCGGCAGAAGAAAAAGATGCAACTACTTTTGTTTTGTATCCATTACATTTTGTCCTACTCCTACCATCCATTATATTGACTAACTAGCTGGGTCCCGTGCCTCTGGCACTAAATAGACAATGAGATTTATCTCAAACTTTGAACGGTCCAGATGATTTATTGAGTGAACGGAAAATTCAAAATAATTATTAGATAGATTAACTAGATAGATAGATGTATTTTATTAGATAGATGTATGGACGGTGAGATTTATCTCGAATTTTGGACGGCCTAGATGATTTATTGAGTGAGCGGGAAATTCAAAATCATTTGTATTTTATTAGATAGATGGAGTTAGAATATACTCTATTCATCCATATATATAGTCATAATTAAGTACTAATTATTTCATAAAATCAATTGTAATAATTTACTCTTTTTTTTCTTTTTTGAGCATATTTATTTCTTTTACTGATTATATGTACTCACTTTTCTTTTGGTAACCGCATATGTATATCGAATAACGTGTGGAAGAAGTATTTAAAGATTAAGGGGATTTGGACGAGCCATAGACTCGGACGTTTTGGGTTTGAAATTTGAATACTATCGGCTCCAATTTGTCAAGCTAATAAAATGGTTATGGGCTTACGGGAACGCGGGTGCTGTATGAAGAGTCTAACCTGAGGTGGAGAGATTAGTAGGACTGCGGACCGAATATTCCGCATTATCAAAAAAAAAGAAAAAGAAGAGATTCAGTGGATTCTAGATTTAGTGAAGTAGACATTCGGTCAATTAATATATTATAACATTTATAACAAAACATTGCCAAGAAAATAAAATTTTGTGCTATACAGATACAACTCTTTGTTATAAACTTTAATTTTCACCAAATCAAGATCCAAGTAGTTGTGCTTCCTAGAATACAAAATACTTATAGAACATATATGCTACTAAACTATAAATAAGCATTTCTAATCAATAATTAGTAAAACTAAAAATAAAATTAAGACATTTCAAATAATGGCAAAAAAAATATAAAAGCTAGGGGATTACTAAAACTACCTGTATGTCCAGCTGAAGCAGCAACATGAAGTGAAGTACTAGTCAAAACATCCACTTCCAGCATCAGTAGCCCTGGAAACTCCATCAAACACTTCACCACATCAACTCTCCCCCTCTCAGCCGCCACGAAAAGCGCGCTCTGGCCGTGAAAATTCACCTTATATACAACACTTGGATCATTCTTCAGCAAGAGACTCATCATCTGAACTTGCCCTTCTCTGCATGCCTCATGCAAAGGCGTCTCCAAGTTTTTATTCTCCAAGAACATCATTTCGGGACATAATTTTAGTATTTCTGCCGCCAATTCTACGTGTCCGAATCTTGCAGCCAAGTGTAATATGGTGTTTGATGATTCAGTGACGGTTTGGTTGATGAAATTAGGGTTTTTGGTGATGAGTTTGAGAAAGTGTGGAACATCGCCCTTCACTATTGTTTCTTGGAGGAGTCTGTCCATTTTTTTGAGTTATGTGTGGAAAGAATAACTGAGATGTGAATTTTCGAGTTCAATTATGGCCAATAATGGCAGAAATTTATTGGGAGGGAGTGTGCATTTTTTTCTACAGCTGCAGCAACTGGGAAAGTTCACTTGATGTTTTTAACAAACGTGTGAGAATTTCCTTTCTATAATAAAGTGCGAACTACTCCCTTTTTTGCGGAGACTTAATGATTAAAATAATCATTAAACTCGAGTCAAGTTATTAAAAAATATACTCCGTGCGTTTTAAATTACTATAGGATTATTATTGAATTTTTAAAATTAATTTGAAATATTTTTTAATTTAAAGTTATTAAGATAACTCATTTAAAATTATGAAACTGTAATATTTACAATGAATAATATTTTTGAGATAGTTTAAAATATTCACTATTATATTGATTAAAATTATAAAAATTTATGTTAATTTTAAATTTAAAAATAGTTTTAATTAATTTTTAAAAATCAATAATGATAGTATATTTTAAAATGAAAAGTGTATTATTTTCCTTGGAGATCACCCGTCCTCCATATTAAATATATGTGACATTTCTCTCGTCAGGACCTTTCTTATCTCTCTTTTTTTCTTTTTATTTTTTATGTGATTCCAGAAACAAAAAGAGTATTTTGGTAATGTTATCTTTCTTTTCCTCTAAAATGTGTGGGCAGAAACAAAAAGAGTATTTTTGTTGGACTTTTATTACTACTATTGTACTGATAAGTGCGTAGACAACATGGGACTTTGGTCGGTAGAATTAAGGGCTCTTGGAGGATGTAAATTGGCTGAATTTTAATTCATGATTGTGTCTATATTTGATTTTTACAATAAGTCAGAAATTAATTATATAAAGCAAAGTCCTTGAAAATATCTTGGTGTATTAAACACATAAAAAGAAGATTTTTTCCAAACTCAAACTTTTATTATCAAACCATTTAATTTTTAACTTCCCAATAATAAAAGACTTAATTATTTGGAAAAGCATGTTTTTTTTTTGTTACGC